>CAJDSM010001432.1:0-33950 GCA_903981925.1 Ostrea lurida
CTTGGACCACAGAAACACTAACACAAAGACTAGATTTCTGTTAACACCCTCCAGCAAATCCAAGCAAGAAATTTCAAGAACGAAGCTGTCAACTCCTTCCGGACAGGCGAAAGCAAAGCGGCAGCTCAAGCATTAGTAACACCAAAGCCCACAAGGAAGTGAAGAGGAGTATGAAGAAGGACAAACGAGATTGCATTGAGAGCCTTGCAGAGGAGGCAGAACAAGCAGCCTACAATGGGAACATAAGGAGCTCTATGCAACGAAGAAGAAACTTGTTGGAAAGTACACCAAACCAGAACGACCAGTCAAAGACAAGCACGGGCAGAACATCACAGATACTGAAAAACAACTGGAAAGATGGACAGAACACTTCGAGGAACTTCTCAATAGACCAGCACCAAAAGAGAACCCTCCAAACATTGCAGAAGCTGAGATAGACTTACAGATCAAATGGACATACCAACGAAAGAAGAGATCATTCGTGCCATTGAGAAGTTAAAAAATGGCAAGGCAGCTGGCCCAGACGGAATCCCGCTGAAACCCTCAAAGGTTCGATAAGAGACTACAGCCAATTATGCTGCTACTACTTTTTAAGAGGATCCTGGGACCAGGAAGAAGTGCCAACTGATTGGAAAGAAGGGCATATCATCAAGCTGTCACAAAAGATACCTCAGCAATTGTGAGAACAACAGAGGCATCTCACTCCTGTCAGTGCCGGGAAATGTGTTCAACAGGATTTTACTTGAGAGGATTAGAGACGCGGTTGACCCTGAGAAAGTCACCATCAAACATCACCCGCCAGAACCTAACCTGGAATCCTCAGGGGAAGAGAAAAAGAGGAACACCTGGAGGAGAGACCTGGAGGCGGACGCCAGACAGACCGGCTGTAGCTGGGGAGAGCTGGGAAGGATCGCCCAGGATCACGGACGATGGCGAGAAGTGCTTGATGGCCTTTGCCCCACAGGGGCTTAAGGCCTAAGTAAGCAAGTCTACTTCATGATAGTGTTTCATCACATACAAGAAGCAATTTTGGAAGTCGGAGGTTACCGTCTTCCCAAACCCACCATATTCTCCAGGTCTAGCTCCATGCGACTTTTGTTTCCTTTTCCAAATATTGAAATTTTCTTATCCTGTCGTCATTACAAGTCGCGCTAAGCACTTGGCTCAGCCATAATTTAGTGCCTTAGAGGTCTATCTAAATCAGCTTACTGTGACGCATTTCACAGAAATGAATTCAGAGATTGAAATTATGAATTTCAAATCGCGAAAAATACGTTGAATGGATGTAATGTTCATTTCACTATTTGAGTCGAATGCCTTTGAGTTATCGTGTAATACACACTACATATCGAACAGCCCTCGAGAATCATAAGAACCTGTCTAAGCACAATAACCCTTAACCTAGGGGTTATGAATTTCACAATTTTGGTAAAAGCTTTGCTTCTTATTTCTATGTACTCAGTTTTATTGTTTGACGTCTAAGAAATACGATCTTTTTTTACTGTATCAATTATAAAGCCCACCCTAGCACCCCCTCCCCCTGATCTTGGGGTCATGACTTTCACAATTTTAGCAGAGGCATCCTTGTCAATAAAGTCAAAAGACACAGTTTGTCTGCTGGGTGTCCTAAATAAAGAAGATTTTAAAAGACTGCATATTTTTGTTTTTATTTTTGATTCCATCCCTCAAGAGTGCATGCCCATGAAATTTACAATTTTACTTCTTCTTACCCCAAAGGTACTTACACTATTAAAGGATGAAAATTGGTCATGTACCTTACAGACAAGAAGTTGGTTATGTTCAAACGTTACCATACGGCTGACACAATCACAAAAAGTCAGAGACAGTGGGCAAGTCTATTGAAATTGCACGGAACATAGACAACCCCGCCCACCAGTCTCCACTGGTACATGTATGTGAGCACACCACAGTTAAAGGAGTGTGTGTCTACCCTGCACGAAAAGTCTAATTCCGGCAGACTGCGCGGATGAAACCCAATTGCGGTCCAACGAAAAGAATGGCGGACCAGCAAAGCGTCGTGGATTAACACAAATAGGGCCCATTGAGACACGAAGCATATTGTTAGCCATCCACTACATCTCAGCTCATCACCAGCCACTGGACAAAAGGTGGGTGGGGACGAGAGAGTGAGGCTGACGATCTAGCGCAAGTCATGACCTCAACACACTTGGCGCAACCCACAAAACCTGTTGCATTGGGCGCGTGGCGAATCAGCAGGTGTGGATCGATACACCGAGAGCTGACAATCACAACCTATACATAGGGGGCTCAGGGCATGTGGCCTCTCTCTACTGGACTGAAGCATCGATGGAGTTTGGCAGCCCCTTGGGTGTCTGAGCATCCCTTTTTAGGATTGCTCTGCTCACTTCCATGGAGGAAGAGGCTAGTAAAGGTGCCCTAAACATAGTCTTGTTTCACATCACCCTGGTCAGCTTACCGCGATTCCCAGGGATCCCTCAGACAGCGATCAAAGTACAATAGAGAAGAAAAACCTTGCAACATGGAATGTGGAAACCCTGCTGGATAATACCAGAAAGGAGAACTGCACTGGTTGCCAGAGAGTTAGCTCGCTACAACGTGGACATACCAGATATCAATGAGACACGCTTTGCAGATAAAGGACAGCTAACAGAACTGAACACGGCGGGTACTGCTTCTTTTGGAGTTGTCGAAGATGTTTTGAACGACGTTGAAACAGGCATAGGGTTTGCCATCAAACCTCAATTAGCACGCAAGCTTGTAAAGCTCTCCCAAGGAGTCAACGGACGTCCTATGCCTCTCCAGCTGGAAAATAAGATCAGAAATAAGAAGAGTACAACACTGATCAGTGCCCATGCCCCAACGATGACAAACCCAGATGACATCAAGGACAAGTGTGAACGTTCTCATATTAGCAGACCCACAGTCTGAGGAATTATTTGTTTTTGAGGACTTCAATGCCAGATTAGGGACAGACCATCAGACCTGGGAAGGGATCACTAGCAAACACGGAATCGGCAAGTGCAACAGCAATGGTTTACTGCTACTCAAGATGTGTTCTGTGCATGACCTTGTCATCACCAACACTATATTCCGCCTACCTACCCGTAACAAAACATCATGGATCCTCGCTCAAAACATTGGCATCTCATTTATTATGTCATCACCAGGAAGAACAATATGCGGGATATCAGAGTGACCAAGTCAATGTGTGGTGCTGAATGCTGGACTGATTACCGTCTCATTGTGTCCATGTACTACCAGTGAGAAGACCTCAAGGCCAAAGGACTGCCAAGAGACTGAATATCTCCAAACTGAAAACCAGCAAAGTTGCAGAAGTCCTTTTTAACGTTCTCTAGGATAAGCTGAAGGATACAAATAGGCGAAGGTAACATCGTGTTAACGTAATCATAATCCAAAAAAACATATACAAAATCGAGTGTAGGGCAACACGGACCTCCGACAAAAGCGAAGGTAAGATCAGATGCCATGGAGGAGTACATCCTCTGCTGACCTGTCACACCCGCCGTGAACCCGTAGTCGAAATAAGTAAACGGGATTACCGTAGTCAAATCTAGAAGGAAAATGACAGCCTAACAAAAGGGTATGAAAAAATCAGTCAACATATGACTTAGTGATACTTTGTAATCGCAAACAAGGTCATTATAGCGACCGTAGAATTTGCGAAATGATGACTTTAAACGAGATTCGTTATAACCCTGCAACTTCAACTTTTTTGTTAGTAGTTGGCCTCGCTTAAAAAATCTGCATACGCATAGCATGCTCTTGCGTATCGAATCAACTGCGAGTATACACACCATAAGCAGGTGATAGTGGTATATTACTACACAGAAAGGGAAAGTTGACGATGCAAAGTTAAAGTCATCACGCTTATCATATAATGTAGTTGTCAGTCTGCCATTAGAGTCAATGTTAAGTAAAATATCCAAATATGAAGCAGATCTGCCAGATTCTGTGGTGTCCTTTATATCGAGTTCTTCGGATATATCAAATGGACATATTTGTGAAAATTATGATTGTTAATTGATAGCACATCAGGTTGAAAGATACGGCAAGTTTTTTGTTTTTATCCCGTAACAGTTTTTGTACAAATTCTGCTTCATATGAATATAAAATAAGTCTGCAATAAGGGGGCACAATTAGTGCCCATAGGAATACCAACGGATTGTTGGAAGACCTGGTCTCCAAAGACTACATAAATATTATCTATAAGAAACCCAAGCATGTTCTTAATATCTACTTCAGAGTACTTGTGTGGGCAATCAGAGTGTTTTTTACAAACAGTGTCTTGTTTCCCAACGACTAGAAATTTTCGGATGCCATTTTTGTTTAAAAATCAATTATCTATAATCTGAAAAAGCCTAGATTTTAATTTATCGTGAGGAATCGTTGTATAAAGTGTGGAAAAATCGTGCGTATTCATGCAGTCAATTTTAGAAAATTCTCGTGATTATCCAAAAGCTCTTTAGAGTTTTTAAGAATCCACATTTGATTGACACCACTTCTGGAATATGTAGTGGAACAGTATCTCTGAAGAGACTCTTTAATAACTATTAGTAGTTTAGTAAAGAGTACAGAAAGAAGCTTGGTAGAGCACTTACTGGAACCAGCAATACGATACGAGACGATGGGGCCAGCATAGAGGAAAAGTGGTCAGCCTTTAGAGACATCGTCTGCTCAACCGCCTATGAACGATTCGGACCGGCCACCCTTCGTAACCAACACTGGTTTGATGAAAATGTGGAAGAGATAGACACTGCTTGCAGAGAAACAACAGCTCTTCAGAACGATCCCTCCTCACAAGCCAAGAAAGATGGCCTTGCCAATGTATGACTGAAAGTCCAGAGGAAGCTGTGTGAAATGCAGGTCACCTGGTTCAACAATAAGGAAGATGAAAATTCGGGCTATGCTGAAAGACATGATGCCATGCGTTTTTATGATGCACTGAAAGCGATGTATAGACCCCAGTTTTCTAAATCCTCGCCCCTCCTAATTTGCATGGGACCCAGTTGCTGATAGAGAAGTAGATATTGGAGCGATGGGCTGAACACTTCAATAGTGTCCGCAACCACCAAGAAGACGTCAACAGGGAAGCCATAGACTGCCTGCCTAAAATGGAAACCAATAGAGAACTGGTTAACCTCCCCACTGAAAAAGTCAAAGGCTGTCAAGCAGCTCTCATGTGGAAAAGCACCAGGATCAGTCGCTGCAAAAGTATACAAGGCAGAAGGCCCGATTGGTACAAAAACTGACCAAGCTTTTCCAGGCTGTGTGGCACGAGGAATTAAAGAACTTTAGTGAGCGCACTCACAATATCCCACGCGTCCCTACTATATCACCATTGACCGCTGAATGTCAATTCCATCCAAGTTTTTACTATTAATAACTTCCTGGAAATTCATCAACAAATGGAAGCGCTATCAGGCGACAAAATGCTATACACAAAAACCAACGATCTTTAACTACGTCCTTCTTCCCAAAAAGTGGTCCCCCTTGACAGATGTCTTTAAAAATCAATCCCATCCAAGCATTTACTATTGCTAAAATCTTCCCAACGTTTCCTGAAAATCCATTACAAAAGAAAGTGCTATCCGGTGATAACATTGCTTTACAAAAAATGCATGATATCTAAATAAGTTCCCCTCCCAAAAAGTGGTTCTCCTTGAAAAATGTTGCTGAAAATCAATCGCTTCCAAGCTTTTCCTATTACTAACACTTCCCAAAGTTTCGTGGAAATACATCAACAAACAAAAGTGTTATCCAGGCAACAACATGCTATACAAAAACTGCATGATATTCAATTAAGTCCCACTTCCAAAATAGTAGTCCCCCTTGACAGATGTTTCCGAAAATCAATTCCATCCAAGCTTTTACTATTACTAATATTTTCCCAAAGTTTCGTAGAAATCCATTCAGAAATAAAAGCGCTATCCAGGCGACATGTCATGACACGTACGGACTGATGGAATAGGGTAAAAAACAATATATACCTGCAACTTTGTTGCGTGGGTATAAAAAATTCCACAACAGTTAAAGGATGCTAGTATTGTCCATAAGAGGAAAGGCAACTGCCAGTCTTGTGACAGCCACAGAAGCATCTCCCTCCTGTCCATTACTGGAAAGATTCTGGCTCAGTCTCTTTCAACACCTTAAACAAGGACATCTACTAAAAAGCCAGTGCCACTTCCATGCTAAACGTGGGACGACTGACAAAATATTTGCTGCATGTCAACTCCAGAAAAATGCCAGGAGTAGCACTGCAACTTCAATATGAACTTTGTTGATCTGACAAAAGCCTTTGACAGTCAGCAAGGATGGCTTGTCACAAGCTGTGGAAGATGATGAAGCTTGGCAGCCCCAGCAAGTTTTTCACGCTTGTCCGCTAGCTTCAAGATGACATGATGGTGAAGGTACTGAGTGATAGAGATGAATCGGAGGCATTCCCAGTGATAAACATCGTGAAACAAGGCTGTGTGCTTACTCCAACCCTTTTCAGCATGATGTTCTCCGCATGCTGAACGCCTTTCAAGATTGTGAGGATGGAATTTCAATCCGGCACTGAACAGACAACAGACTATTCAACCTCAGACACCTGCAAGCTGTCACAAAGGTGAATGATTTGTCATCAGAGACTTTGTTTGCTGATGACTGCCCTAAACGCCAACACAGAGCAGGAGATGCAAAATCAAATGGACTATTTCTTGCGTACCTGTGACAAATTTGGTCTCACCATCAGCACCAAACATACTGATTCAGAAGTGATGTACCAGTTGCCCCAGGCAAGTCATACTAGGTGCCTCGCACCACAGTCAAGGGGCAAAACTTGCAGGCAGTGGACAACTTTACAGGATTGCCAAGTCCAGTTCTGCCTTTGGGAGATTGTGCGAGAATATATGGGAGCAAAGGTTCACCAAGCTCAAAGTCTACAGTGCAATAATCACCACCCTCCTATATGCAAGTGAGACATGGATGGCCAAACAGCTCAACCACTTCCATCTAAGCTGTCTTCGCATTACATGACAGGATAAAATCTCTGACATGGGGGTCCTTGGGCATCAGTTTCAGAGTGCCCAGTGTCTTTCCCCTACTACAGAAAGCGCAAGCCAGATGGGCGGTACATGTGGTCCAAATGCCTGACAGTCAGCTGCCAAAATGTTGTTGTATGGCAAGTTGTGCTAGGGCAAGCGAACAGCTGGGGGGACAGAAAAAACCAAACAGTTCAAAGATAGCCTCAAAGCATCCCTCAAAGGCCTCAACATTGATATCAACACATGGGAGACCCTTGCACTGGACCGTCCATGCTGGCAAATCAATCTCACTGCTAAGGCCGTTTATCTGAAGCATGACACGCCTCCCAGAGAAATGTGCTGCACACAAGACACGAGCTCCTTCCACTTTCACCCATGTGTGTCCTACATGTGGAAGAGCCTTCAGGGCCCGGACAGGACTCATCAGTCATCTTCAAACCCACAGCCAACATTCATCAACGTAAAGTTGAAGTCATGGTCTTCTTTGACACCGAACGAAAAAGAACAACGAAGTGTCACCTGAGTGACCTAAAAGTCTACATTTTCTACAATTCATACAAATTTCAAAATGCTCCATATAACCAACGCATTATCATATACCTTTACACAAGTCAGAAGAAACATGTATATTATACTTTATTCTCTGTCATCATGAAACATAAGTACACCTGTGTAATTAACCAAAACTTCATATTTTGAGCAATAGCAAGGATCTGCACCTACAGTGTGCTTTTCATTTTAATCTCGGGGTCATGTAAATAAGAGTTTTACAATAACATATGAAGTATATAAATTATACATAAATAAGTGCAAATCACAGTAAACTTGACTTTTGTTTAACTTGAATCTCTCTAAGTTAGATTCTCTCTTAGATTGGTATCTGCCAAAGTTTATATTCTTGAGAAAGACATCGATCAACCCTTCAGATGTAAATGCATAAAACAGAATTCTGATAGAGGAAACAAACTCCAGGTGTAGCGATAATCACAATATCTAAAGTACATGTAAAAATAGTATTCAATCAAATGTATATGAAAATATGCACAAATTATACATCTATTTAAAAATATATATTTCTTTAAAGGAGCATAGACACGTTTTGGGCTAAAATTTATTTTCCCATTTTTAATGTTTGCTGGGTTCCCTTGAGGTATTTCTAATGGTCAGCAAAAATTTGAATGCCAGTTGTTGAGTTATAAGTGAGATACAGCATTCACAATTCTTTGTTATGTAAACAAGGCCCATGCAATGTTTTTGTTTACATATGTTAATATGCTAGTAAAGCAGATTTTTCAAATTACAAGTTCATTCTGAACACAATCAAACAGTTTCTAGTGTTTTTCACATCCACTTTGGTCTTAAACATGGTATTTTCTATTCAGCAATTTCTATGTAAACAAAAACATGGAAGGAGCCTTTTTTACATAACAAAGAATTGTGAGTGTTGTATTTCACCTGTAACTTAACAACTGACATTCAGATTTTTGCTGAACATTAGAAATACCTTAGTCAAGCATTGTAAACATTAAAAATAGAAAAATATATTCGAAAAATCTTAGCTTAAAACATGTCCATGTCCTTTAAGTAGCCATCAGTGTTTTAAAATGTTCTTTCTCAGCATTTAAAAATAAACAGTTTTTGAAAGTTATCTTAATATTTCTAATCTAGTTAAGCCTTATCATTTGGTAATTATTTTCATGCAGTCCAATTAACCTCAAATCAGCCCGAGGGTTGAAGGTTGATAACAGTTATCGTGACATCATCTGTATCACATGGTGCAAATCAGAATAATTACCACAAAGTATATGATAAATAAATTGATACATGTTAAAAACATGCTTGGTTTCTTTCTAAATCTCTAAAACAGTTATATCTGTCATTCTAAAATTCCATAAAACATTTTAGCATAAAACAGGGTAAATAGTACATTTAACACCAACAAAGAAATTTGTAAAAAAAAAAAGAAAAAAATTAAACAAAAATGCTTCCCTATAACCATATTAGCTATAGTTTGATAAAATATCTTTAAACAGAAAGAATCATGAGTTTAAGAATCGATAATTTGGTACCAGGAAACGGATGTATAAATAGAAGTTTTTCAAATAAGCATGATTACTGCCCGGCCCTCCTAAACTGTTCGTTTATTTTTCAATATAGGCAATTCTTAAATTCTAGCTCCTTCAAATTGTGAATTTTGAAAAAATTCATACAATGAAATATAAAAATTTTGAATACAAATGAACAGTATTTCAATAACACATACACAACAATAAACACAGTTACACTAATCACATTAAAGAGATCTGGCTTGGATTTCTTGAAAAAATCTCAATCTTAATAATGATTTTTTTCTATTTGAGCTGTCAAAATTTGAGTAAAATCTCAGACTTAAGTCTAAGTTTTGACTTAAGATTGTTTCGAGAAATCCAGGCCAGGTAATGATCTCAATGGAGTTATCTTCATTCCCCATAGTCAGCAACATATGATGAAGAAAAAATAATGAGTATAATGAATTTGGTAAATAAAGCAAACTTAGTTGTTTGTAGCACCTTGCTTTAGCTGTGTTTAACAATAGCTTCTATATTATGCAAGTACTAATTGGCGAAATCATCGTTCAGCATAAATTTGCAAGAACATAAAATTGCGAGTGCTATGCAACAAAGGAATCTCATTTATATACATGTATTGTCAAATGAGTAAATGTATTTGAAATTTGATTTCCTGAGAGAAGCTTTTCATGAATCAACGTAAATGAAATATATTCCAGCATAAAAATTGTTCTAGAATAGTATGCAGTATCTTACATGTATTATTTGTTTCTAGCAACACCTGAATAGCAAGGAAATGTTATTATAAAACACAGAAATACAAAATAGAGCAATCAAATACAAGCTGGATTGCCTATATATGGAATACTGAAGTCATTTGTTCAATTCATTGCTCACTCAAAACAAAACTGGTTACAATATATTTTCACAAATAGCTAGAACTGTGGTTGGACATCACAATCTTATCTTACTCCTATGTGGTTGTTCATACAAACTGTACATTGTCCCTGTAGTGTTTGATAAGTTCATAAATATATTTGTATTTCAGTACATGTATTATCATTTTCCTGAAGGAGGGGATGAAATCGGGACCCCACTTGACATTTGTAAAAATACATCTGTTATATTCAAGGTGTAAAAAACTTTAATATTTGCTCTTCTTCTATAGGTTGGACTCTTGTTTAGTGCAATTGTCAGGGAAAGTTTTTCCCTTCTAATTAAAAAAAAGTGTCAGGGTGGATCCCCCTTGGCAAATTGTCAGAGTGGAAACCCCCCCCCCCTCTTGTTGAAGTGTGGATCACCTCCTAGAAAAATGATTGGAGTGGAACCCCCTACCCCTTCTTGCTCTTGCTAGAGTGGAACCCCCGAACCCTTCTGCTCTTCTAGAGTGGAAACCCCGACCCTCTTGCTCTTGCTAGATGGAACCCCCGACCCCTTCTTGCTCTTGCTAGAGTGAACCCCCGAACCCCTTCTTGCTCTTGCTTAGAGTGGAACCCCTATTTGTTTAGTGGAACCCCCCCCCTTTCTTGCTTGCTAGAGTGGAAACCCTCCACCCCTTCTTGTCTCTTGCTTAGAGTGGAACCCCCTATTGTTTGGAGTGAAACCCCCGACCCCTTTGCTCTTGCTAGAGTGGACCCCTATTGTGGAGTGGAACCCCCCCCCTTCTTGCGTCTTGCTAGAGTGGACCCCTATTGTATGAGTGAACTCTCTTGAAGAAAATATCTGAATCTGATCATAAACTATCATAACACAATACACCAAAAAAAATAACCGATACCCATAAAAGATTACAGTTACAAAATATCTGCTTCACAATACTTGTATCAAATGTAAAGTTTAAAAATTCAATTTACATACATTAAATTCAGACATATGTATCAGCAAATCTGTTGACAACATATCTTGACATGTATCTTGACATGTGTTGCAGCAGACGAGCCAACACAGTTAAAATGCATACTTTTAATTTCTGTGTTAACAGGTATTCACCAGTTTCCTATGGTTTTTAAAATAAGAAATCCTTTCAGTGGTTTTTTGGCTTGAGGTAAAAATCAAACAGAGGTAAATGTTTTGGTTCAGAACATGGGAAAGTTCTCTGATTTCTTGTTCTTCTGGCAGTGAAAGCTGAGGAAGAGCGCATGTTCTTTTTTCTATAGAGTCACTCAAGATACAATCTATAAATAAAAAGAGAAAATCATCACAGAAATACACATCATCTGCTTGATCTTATTATCAGGTATGAAAATTACTGCTTATTGTTCCATCCATGCTGCGACCTGAATATACATGTAGGCAACTGTATTAGGTAAAAAAAAGTGTAATTTACACAGTAAGACATTTTCCAAGTTAAAGGTTTATAATTCCAATGTCCTTTATTACGATTGTTTCATTGGATAAATTAATCGAACAAGAATTTACACATCAAATAAATCCAAAAATGTAATGTAACAATACGCGCATGAAAACAAAACAACGTAACGCACGGAACTATTCAATTTTTTTTAAATTGTTCATACAGTAACAAATTGGAATTATAAGAATTAAACATTCTGTTTGAAGAATTTATCGATGTGTAAACTATGGACATTTTACTCACAAACTTAACATAAACTAGAACTGTCCTATCGGGACTAATACCCCCGCGGGCACACTACATAATTAACACAACAGATTTTCTCAGATTAACAGAAGTTGTCTAATCAATGGGTAATATAGTAGTTATAATTCTTTAGGAGGAGTTGTGGACGATGCACTAGTGCATACATTGGTGAAAAATGCCTAAGTCAAAACGTCATATCTTGGACAAAAATGTCCAAAATATTCCTGACAATATGCACATCTCCATTATATATTTTAACACTTCCACAAAGTTTCATAAAAATCCTGCAAGTCGTTTAGAGAGGTTGCGGACAACGCACTGATGCATAGGTTATTTGGTGAAAAATGCCTAAGTCCAAACGTTCATATCTTGTACAAAAATTTCCAAAACAAAATTTTTGACAATATGCACATCTCCATTATATATTCTAACACTCCACAAAGTTTCATAAAAATCCTGCAAGTTGTTTAGGAGAGTTGCGGACAATGCACTGATGCATAGGTATTTTGGTGAAAAATGCCTAAGTCCAAACACTTCATATCTTGTACAAAAATGTCAGAAATAAAATTCCTGACAATATGCACATCTCCATTATATTCTAACACTCCACAAAGTTTCATAAAATCCTGCAAGTCGTTTAGAAGGAGTTGCGGACAACGCACTGATGCATAGTATTTTGATGAAAAATGCCAAGTCCAAAACGTTCATATCCTTGTACAAAAATTGTCCAAAACAAAATTCCTGACAATATGCACATCTCCATTATGTATTCTAACACTCCACAAAGTTCATTGAAATCCTGCAAGTCGTTTAGGAGGAGTTGCGGACAACGACTGATGCATAGGAGTTTTGATGAAAAATGCCTAAGTCCAAAACGTTCATATCTTGTACAAAATTTGTCCAAAACAAAATTCCTGACAATATGCACATCTCCATTATGTATTCTAACACTCCACAAAGTTTCATTGAAATCCGCAATTCGTTTAGGAGGAGTTGCGGGACAACAACATATTTGCACACGAGACAGACAGACGGACAGACAGACGGACAGACAGACGGACAGACAGACGGGACAGACAGACAGACAGGGTGAAACCTATATACCCCCAAACTTCGTTTGCGGGGGGGATAAAAATAAAAATGCTTCGCACTTTCATTCAGTTTTGTGAGTAAAATGTCCAGAGTTTACACATCGATAAATTCTAAGAATGTTTAATCCTATATTAAAGATTGGACAATATTTTAAAGCTTGATTCCACCCCTTAGATGGATAACCTAATTCCAGTATATGGTATACCAGTAATACCCCCACAACTTTTTTGTTGGGGGGGAGGGAGGAGATGTAATAATTATTTTGTGCAACTGTTAAAACACAACAGACAATGATGGACAACTACTACAATAGGACACCTGTGTGACTCAAGTGACCTAAAAACTACCTTTTAAAAGTAATGTTGCATGCTTTACCTGAAACTCCTCACTCATTCCCATAAGTGTGTCCTTATAATTACTGATGTACGCCACTCTGTAATTCCCCGGGCTCAATTGACGCCCAGGAATCGTCACTTTCACCCCATCTGGGCTCTTTTCTGCATACTCTTGGGCCCAAGCATATGTCACATAGTCATTCAGATGGAAAAAATTGATCTACAAGTTAAAAGATTTTGTTTATTACATATATGAAATGTATTACTTGAAATAAAAATATTTACATTTATCACTGTATTGTCATAATAAACAAATGCTGGTACATTGTTACAGTATTTACTTCTCAATAAAATTAAGGACCTTTGAAATTGACACAGAAAACTTTTATATCAAAATATGAATATAAGGAACAAATGTATTACAGGGGATATGAAAATAAAATGGATGCAGGGGGTAATTTCTACAATTATTACTGGGAGACATGTATTCCTTAATTATGAATCAGGTAAGCAGTTATATACAGAGGTTAATTCATTTTGTAGAATATCCCTCTCCCCACCTTGACTGTCTCCTAACCTTGACTCCAGAAAGAGATATCTAGCAAGTCACTTAAACACAGTGCATATGTGGTGTGTTCGTTACCTTATATAATCCTATCCAATCTCGATCTGAGGACATTATTTCTGAATCTTTCTTCATCTTATATCTGATAGTTGCACTCTGCCCAGCTTTCCAACATTTGTCAATGTCAAAGGTCACTGGAGCTGGATATCGCTGGCATGGAAACACCTAAAATCACATCCGATTGTTGACGACATGCAGATAGAAATTCCTTCCTTATTCTTTGGAAGTACTTGCTATACACATAAATTCAGGACAAGCCTCTCTTGTGAAATCAGAAAGTTTTCGTTTCATTCATTTAGCGCTATTTTATAGAGATTTGAAGTTCTTTCGACTACAGTGCTTGTGAATACATGTTTTTGGAATTCGATGCTAAACTACAATTTCGTGACATTGAGAACCTGTGTAACATCATGAAACTAGAGTACTGTAAAACGAGAATATTTCATAGTGCATTATTTATTTAGCGATTTAGTGCAGACGTGCAATAGCACTAAATTAAGCTGTGCACTAAAAGGTTTTCATCGACATTAAATTAACCAGGCAGTATCAGTACACTAAATTAAGTTGATGCCAAAAGGTTTTCATTGCAAATTGCACTAGAATATGTTTGCGCCAATTAAATTATTCTCCTTTTATAGTTTATAGATGATAGTTGCAAGTCCTGCCACCATGACATATAATTTTTCAGAAACCATTCACATCTGTATAGTAAAACAGCAAACTGCAAGTTTTAAAAATAGAGATGAAATCTTTAAATAAAAATCTCATGCGTGCTGCAGCTTTATGGTCTAAACTTACTTTAATCTTGAATGTCGCAGTCACTGGCTTGTGATCGCTCATGGCGTAGGATGGAATGGACTTGTACTCGACTAGATCAGCTGAGATCGTGATCTTCTCAAAAGAATCCTCGTGGATCTGCCAGAGAATTCTGTCACACCATGCTGGCACTCGCTTCTTGGCACTGTCATAAAAAATTGCCGTTACAAAATAATTTATTTATTTCAGAGATAGAGAACATAGAACTTTCATACATTATACACCATTATAATCACTTATTATGCAATCAATGATCACTTTGCTGATGTCAGCAGTTGCAGAATGTCACAAGAAACAAATTTGCTACAGAATTGCTTTACAAATTCTTTAAACAGCTTTTGAGATTTAGAAAACCCTATGACACTTTTGGTTTCTTTTTTGAGGGGCTGGCCCCAATAACTTTAAAATATCATAAAACATATCCATCACTATCAGAGTATCTACAACTTTTGTTATATTTGTAGGTGTATAAAAAGATAGTAATGCAAATGCATAAAACAAGAGGCCCAAGGGCCACATCGCAATCGCTCACCTGAGCACAGCTGCTTCACTAAAGAGAGCAGTAGTTTGGATTTAGAATGTACCACTGTGGATATTTCTAACCTATGTCGGGTGGAGGCATTATCTGAACCAACTTAAATCTATTCCATATCAGGAAGCTTTCAGGTAAACATCCACTCTTCTGGTTCAATGAAAAAGATTTTTAAAGAATTTCTCTATATATCTGCATGTAAAACTTTGATCCCCTATTGGGGCCTCATCATACCCCGCAGGTCATGATTTGAACAAACTTGAATCTCCACTATATCAGGAAGATTTCATATAAATTTCAGCTTTCCTGGCCCAGTGGTTCTTGAGAAGAAGATTCTTAAAGATTTTCTCTATATATCTGCATGTAAAACTTTGATCCCCTATTGTGGCCCCATCGTACCCCCGGAGGTCATGATTTGAACAATTGAATCTCCTCTATATCAGGAAGCTTCCATATAATTTCAGCTTTCCTGGCCCAGTGGTTCTTGAGAAGAGATTTTTAAAGATTTTTCCTATATAAATCATATGTAAAACTTTGATCCCCTACTGGGGCCCCATAGTACCCACGGGGTGTCATGATTTGAACAAACTTGAATCTCCTCTATATCAGGAAGCTTCCATATAAATATTTCAGCTTTCCTGGCCAGTGTTCTTGAGAAGATTTTTTAAAGATTTTCCCTATATTATTCATATGTAAAACTTTGATCCCCTATTGGGGCCCATAGTACCCCCGGGAGTCATGATTTGAACAAACTTGAATCTCCTCTATATCGGGAAGCTTCCATATAAATTTCAGTCTTCCTAGCCCAGTGGTTCTTGAGAAGAAGATTTTTTAAAGATTTTTCCTATATAATCATATGTAAACATTTGATTCCCTATTGGGGCCCCAATGTACCCACAGGGGTCATGATTTGAACAACTTGAATCTCCTCTATATCAGGAAGCTTCCATATAAATTTCAGCTTTCCTGGCCCAGTGGTTCTTGAGAAGATTTTTAAAGATTTTCCCTATATATTCAATATGTAAAACTTTTGATCCCCTATTGGGGCCCCATAGTACCCCCGGGGGTCATGATTTGAACAAACTTGAATCTCCTCTATATCAGGAAGCTTCCATATAAATTTCAGCTTTCCTGGCCCAGTGGTGATTTTTAAAGATTTTCCCTATATTTTTCATATGTAAAACTTTGATCCCCTATGGGGCCATAGTACCCCCGGGGTCATGATTTGAACAAACTTGAATCTCCTCTATATCAGGAAGCTTCCATATAAATTTCAGCTTTCCTGGCCCAGTGGTTCTTGAGAAGAAGATTTTTAAAGATTTTCCCTTTATAATCATATGTAAACTTTGATCCCTATTGGGCCCGTCACGTACCCCAGGGGTCATGATTTGAACCTCTATATCAGGAAGATTCCATATAAATTTCAGCTTTCCTGGCCCAGTGGTTCTTGAGAAGAAGATTTTTAAAGATTTTCCTCTATAATCATATGTCAAATTTTGATCCCCTATTGGGGCCCCATCGTACCCCGGGGGTCATGATTTGAACAAATTTGAATCTCCACTATATCAGGAAGCTTTCATATAAATTTCAGCTTTTCTGGCCCATTGGTTCTTGAGATGAAGATTTTTAAATGACACTACCCTATTTTTTGCATTTTCGTGATTATCTCCCCTTTGATGAGGGCCTGGTCCTTCATTTGAATAAAATTGAAGCCCCTTCACCCAAGGATGATGTGTACCAAGTTTGGTTGAATTTGGCCCAGCGGTTCTTGAGAAGAAGTTGAAAATGTGAAAAGTTTACGACGACGACGACAAGACAACGGACAAATTTTGATCAGAAAAGTTCACTTGAGCCTTCGGCTCAGGTGAGCTAAAAACTACTGTACACAAAAAAATTCAAGCCCTACCAAGCCCTGACACTTTTGCATTGGAGAAATTACAATACCTTATGTCACATTTACCAAGTCTATCCTCTACAATCGCAAAAATATTTAACTATCTTGGCAGTTCCTGAGAACACTCAAAGACAAAGTGACCTCTTAAGTTCCTCTGGAGGTCAGAAAAATACCTTTATCTTATGTAACAAGGCAACGCAAGCGTAGCATCCCCTTGCAACACAAGATTTTAAACAATAGTCAATAGTGACCTTTGACCTTGAAAATTAATAGGGTTTACCCTATCCTTGGGCAACGTTTGTGAAAGGTTTGATGATTCTGTGATGAATGCTGCGACTCCTATCGTGTTCACGAGGTTTTGGGGTAATAGTTACTAGTGACCTTGACCTTTGACCTTGAAAATCAATAGGGTCCATCCTCTCTCCATGGGCAACAGTTGTGGAAGGTTTGATGATTCTGTGATGAATGCTGTGACTCCTATCGTGTTCACAAGGCTTTGGGTAATAGTTACTAGTGACCTTGACCTTTGACCCTGAAAATCAATAGGGTCCATCCTCTCTCCATGGGCAACAGTTGTGGAAGGTTTGATGATTCTGTGATGAATGCTGCGACTCCTATCGTGTTCACAAGGTTTTGGGGTAATAGTTACTAGTGACCTTGACCTTTGACCCTGAAAAATCATAGGGTCCATCCTCTCTCCATGGGCAACAGTTGTGGAAGGTTTGATGATTCTGTGATGAATGCTGCGACTCCTATCGTGTTCACAAAGTTTTGGGGTAATAGTTACTAGTGACCTTGACCTTTGACCCTTGACCTTGAAAATCAATAGGGTCTATCCTCTCTCCATGGACAACAATTGTGGAAGGTTTGATTGATTCTGTGATGAATGCTGCGACTCCTATCGTGTTCACAAGCCGGACACACACACACACGGACACTCATCCACACGGCAGCGATGCTATATCCCCTCTGCAACTCGTTGAGAGGGGATAATAAGTAATGCAATTATAATCAGGGGGAAAAACCCATCAAGTTCAAGTGAATATCTACTATCTACATGTAACAGCCCTGAAATCAAAATATACACTTAAACAAAAATTTTGATTGGTTTGTAGTGACATTTTTTAACCAGACGGTTTTGATCACAAATTTAAATTTGAGGATATGATTATCCCTTGCATGCTCACACATGTAAATTAATAATTCATACTCAAAGTTATTATTATTCAAAAAGAGAGTTTAGAAGAGTATTACCTGCTATCGTAATTATCTGTTCCTTTATCAAACTTGTAGGTAGGAGGAAAATCAACTTTTCCTTCTTCAAAATCACAAAAGACGAGACCTTCCTCCCGACATTTAATCAACTGTCAAAAAATTAGAAAAAAATAATGCAAAAGGAAAAAAATTTAAAGGCACATTTTGAGAAATTGATATACACATGTTTGCTCAAAAGCACAACAGCCATTTCCCTCTCTTTATCTGTATTGAAATATCCAATGTACCTGATCTTGTTTCAAAAGAGTTTCGAAGTCCTTCTTCTCAATGTATCGCTCTACATCTTCTCGTGAGTACTCATCGATTCTAAAGTTAAGATCTCCCATCCAGAAAACATAACTGTTGAAAGAGATTTTTTCAGTGTTCAGTTGTTGTATATAAATATATATTTGTTTAAAAAATAAGCCTCCAATTTCATTTGAAATTCCTGGCTAAATATTTCACTTCTAACAGTTTTAACATGCAATTACTCACTCGTGATCTAATATATGATCCACATCTTTATCTCTAAAATGCTGTGTATCCAAAATTGTGAAAAAGTCCTGCAAAAACATTCAAGAATGTATGGCTAATGTCATGTTTCTTATTATTTTTATGATGATTTATATTGGTCCATAATTGTACTTAAGGTATTACATGTATAATGAGATGCATGTATGACTTGGAAATCAAGTTCCTTTCCATAATAAATATGGTAAAGTACTAACATGGAATTTTTATGAAAAAGTAAAGGTTTGGTGGTTTTGTGTTGTCTTGATAGTGTGTTGGTAAGATGGATATCTATATGGTGATAGATATTCACAATAAGTTTTGGTACGTTCATACTATCAAAACATTCCATTTATTTGTCTAGGAAAATGATCTGTGGGCAGACAGAATTTATTCTATCCTTCTGTATATGGCAAAAACAAAAGCCCATTTAATTATACTGATTGTCACTCTTAACTCTAAATATGTATTTGTAAAATTGTACTACATAAAAATATTCAATGTGTAATGAACGGAGATTAAACGATTTTAACATTGGTTATAATTCCAGAATTGCATGAGAAATTCTAGGCATTAATGTTTGGTTGATGTAATCCTTGCGAAATAATCTTACCAACAAAAAATTTAATCATATTTGCTACAGGGTGTTATACATGTATATATGATATTTGTGCTATGAATTTTTTTCTTAGCTTCAGTCTGTTTATAGATGTGTGATTTTACCTCGATCCTTTCTGCAGAGTTGTGCATGTGAGCTGCTAGGTGAGAATTAACGATGATCATGTTCACACCATTTAGATCAAATCGTATACTGACCCCTCCCTTGTTTCCCTGCAACATACAACGTCAATTTCAACATGTTGTTTTTGCAATTCATCTTAGTTTATGTTAGAAAAGGTAAATACACTCATGAAAGTCATAAATTCATTCATAATATACCAGCTGGTATTAAGACAGGAAATAGTAAAGCACATTGTGAATTGCATCATATTTGGACAACAGATCTCAAAACAAATTTGAGACTTAACTGCTAACAAAATTTCTGGTCCTTATTTACTCAAATAAAAGTCACTATAAACTGGGATATGATAACAAGTGAATAACAAACTGATGACTAGTATTTACTTCCTAGTCGCCATCCTTCTTAATTCTCTAAGTACTTTGACCAGAGTTTTCCAAATCAAATGTGGAGTTGCCAGACATTTTGTCTGCCATTTTTCCAAATTCTGCCAGACACCAAAAAAGTATGGCAGACAACTTATAAGCATTACAACTATTTGGGAAAATTTTGTCGGACATTTTGACTGGCGTAATCAGAAAATCTGTCGGACATTATTGTTTTTAGGCAGACTTTTGCCCATGTCCGACGGGATATTTATATCTAAGTGTATAGATAAAAGCATTGCCAATAACTGATTGTAACTTACCCACCATCCACCCATGCCTGCCCTGGAGATTTCAGACTCTATGTGCGTCACAGAGAGCAGATATTCGCGCTTCACAAAGACGACCAGGAGGAGACCCTGCATTTTCACAGCCTTTATCTGACAGAAATTTAAACGCATTTACATTACTGCTCCTTGGTATACAATATTCAAACTCTGACAACTTCAGATATATTCTGCTCATTATTTCTCTCTTTATGTTGTTGTTTTCTTGTTTTATGCCCACATTTTCTGTTGTCTTTTGTTAATTTATACTGGTACCAATAACTGCTGTTATATATTGCAAACTGGTGAAACTTGCTCATGATTCATTTATATGAAATGTATGTATACCTTTAATCCTTATGTACATGTATATATTGAGCAAACATGAAACTACATTGCTACATTAATTAAGCAGAATATATTGATCAAAACTTACATATTCCCCAAACGAAAAGTAAAAGATATAATTACACTGTATAGGAAGCAGCTGATTTAACTCTATTATTTTGTTATACTAATTAACAGAATGAAATCACATACTCGACAGAATCCTTTTGGACCAAGGATATCTGTTAAAATTGTTGTCCATGAATTTTTGTAAGCATCAAATTCTCCAGACACCACTTCTTGCAGTCTGAAATTCAACATGTTCAAATATTTATAGCTTGTTCATATCTGTATAATGTACTTGATGTTCAATAAAAGTTTTAAATGGAAATATGGAATATAATAATGTTTAACCATAATCATACTGCATGGTACCATCATCACAAACCCCGCCTATTGTTTCTGTTCACATCATAGTTGTGTGAAGTACAATTGATACTCCCAGACTCAGTAAATGTGGCTATAGCATTGATGGCATGCAGATTACTACACATACATTTTGCGAGACTTTACCATATTTCTTTAAGTTTTATTAGGGATACATAATTCCATGTCTATATTGTTCAACACTACACCATACTCTCTCTCTCTCTCTCTCTCCTCTCTCTCTCTCTCTCTCTTCTCTTCTCTCTATATTATATATTATATAATATATATACAATTCTAAGAATTCTATTTTTGGGATGAAATGACCTCATGAACACTATGAACATTAATGAATAAGTTCTTTCTACAAAAGGCTGATCGACTGACAGTATAATTATACACTGGTACATATTCGGATTTACCCAATGGAATATATATCAGGCAAAGGATCTGATTTCAGATTCAGTAATTCTGTTAAATCCACAGATGGCTCTTCATCTCCTACATTCCAGGTCACTAGATTTAAACTGCAATAAAATGATAAAACTATTGATTTCTTAATTTCATACAATGACATTTGTCCACTGTTGGATCATTTTGAAGATTTCAAAATAAAAGGATCCGAGACTGATATAATGCTAATTTCATGCGATCATCATAAGTCAATAATAAGAATTTACTTCCGTATAAAAACTATGACATATGAACTTATACAATATAGATCTACATGTAGGATGTACAGGTGGGCGTACATTAAAATTTAGGCCCATGTGTTGAAAACTCAGCTCAATGGAATATTAATAATATGCAGTGATTACATCCATACACACCTGAAAGTTTTTGTTTCACCAGACATTTTTTGTGTTGGATATTCCCGAACCTAAAAGGGGGACATAGATAGTTTCTTCAAAATGTTCACAATTTTTTTTAAAATCTCTTCTGACTTCAGCTTCTCTGATTAGCTCAAATCTCAACACCCGTTGCATCCGCAAGATACATTATGCAAACATGGATGTTTACGAGAAAATGTGCAACGAATCCCCGGGAACGAATCAAGAATATTGTTGTAAATCACGGCATAACAACTAGGTCATTGTACTGCTACTAGATCTAGCTGTCGTTGTTCGAGTGTTTACTGTCAGATTTATTTTCGTTTTCTGTTGCCGTAAAACGTCATCAGTTTTTGAGTGGAAGGGAAATAACTCTATTTATTCAGCCTAGTTGCAGTGAACAGAGGTTTTTTTGGAAATAGGTAAAATAGTATGCATATAGCCTACTCCACAAGTTTGTTGTAGGCTTATTTGTCCCAGTAGTAGTTTAATCCATACCTTTCTCAAATTATGCAGTCAGATTTTGTATGGAGACACGGTACCAGTGCTAAATGAAGTGATACTCAGGACAGTCAGTTACTGACTACATAATTTTCGGCTAGGGGCTGATCATCATGTATGGCACGTAAATGAAGGGAGAAAATGCAACGGACCAGACCAGAATTTGAATCCCCCCCAGGTGTTCTACTAACTGCTTAAACTTGTCTAACCACAACATATGCAGTCCTCCACCATCACGAGTGATTCAATACAGACAACTGTATGTAACAGGAAGGGAGAAAAAGCAATGGACCAAACCAGGATTCAAACCTGGTCCCCATGAATCTCCAGTCAGGTGCTCTACCAACTGAGCTATATGGCCACCTGTGATGGAACACGACTGACTGCTATGTTTCCCTCCTTAAATATCTTCACATTTGAAGACATCAACCCATGAACTTTAACCCCTGGCTAGCTGGCAGGCATTTTATCTGTTAGTTCCAGGGGCTGGTCTGCAGCATTAAATGTATCAGGAAGGGAGAAAATGCAACAGACCAGACTGGTATTTGAACCTAGGCCTCCTGAATCTCTATGCAGGTGCTCTTCTATATGTAACTGAGCTATCTGGTCATTATCTTGGTAACGGGACGTTTCGCTCCTAGACGTTTCCGTCCCAGACGATTCGCGCCGATTTTAGATGCGAATGTCCCATGCATTTTCCAAGTGTTTTTCATGGTTATTATTTATCTTACAAATTTTATAATTTACAACATTTAGGTACGAAACGTCCCATGCATTTTCCAATACTCTGCAGCAGCGTTTGATTAATATTTGGGTGTAAAATGGCCATAAAACAATATATACTGAGTTTTGAATATGAATGGGTCAAGTCTCCATTCTGAAAAAAAAAAAATAGATAGTGTCACTCGTTTTGTCAAAATTTTTTGAATGAATCAAAATGAGCCCAAATGACTCATACAGGTGATTTTCTGCTAAAAATAACAATTTAATACATTTATCTGTATTTTTTTCCAAATCTAAAACGTTTTTGATCTCAAAATTATGTCCCATTAATTTTTGGCTTCCTGGACAAAAATTCAATTTACTATATACAAAAAGGCGAAGTCATTCTTATGTAACTTTTAGGAACATATACAGTCATTTCTAAGTTGCAAAATGGCATTCATATATCTTTTTTATTATATTCGAAAGGAATAGATGATTTAGGGTGAAAAAAAAAAATTCACCAATATGAGCGATACTATCCCTTTAAATGAGAGTGTAACTTTTGTTATATTATTTCACGTTTTAAAAAATAGGAGACTGGACCCATTCTATACACACACAAAAAGACCCATAGTTTTTAAAAGAAAAACTTTAAGACATTTACTATCATTTTTGTGGAGTCGAATTTAAACCTCTGGATATTGTACAAGCACGGTAGTGAGTGTTAAACATGGATGTTTTTTGTGTTGCACTCATCAATTTGTTTTATTCAGGTGTGTATTAGTAGAGCTGTCTATCATTTCGGGAAGTACCGGAGGTAGCAGGATATGTGCTCTTTGTAGATCTGATGTTACTAATCTACATTTACTTATATATATTTAATAAGTAAGTAAGTACGTCATATACTTCGAATGACAGGATATAACTTTAGTGACTGACTGCATCACATACTGTCACTTAGGTTATTTTTCGTTAATTTCAGTTGTCGTTCCTTTTTAAAAATCCAGGTACTAGGTATTACCCGGGGTATTATACGTTCTGTTTCTTTTCCGGCAATGATTTTCAAATTATTGTTTCAAATTATTGTATGTGTGAATCCTTTTATCCTTCTTCACTACTTTTACATTATAAACATAAAATCTTTAAAAATCAGTATGAATATCAAAAGTTTTATTAAATAATTATCAGACAAACATCGTTAGCGATATATCTTGGGGCAAACCGTCTTTCGGCGCGAACCGTCTCGAGGCGAACCGTCTGGGGGCGAAACGTCTTTCGGAGCGAATGGTCCCGCACTCATTATCTTGAAACACTATCAGAAAAACTGCCTTTGTTTGAAGTAGTGTTAGGTATATAGAAATTCCATCAACTCTGCATCAGTAGTGAGTTAAACCATGTTAACTGATCCATTTTCAGACAGGAGATGTCAGTGAGGGACAAGATGAGGAAGGACCACCGAGCCTTGTACAAAGCAAAGACGCCTCCCTGGAAAGACGCTTACAGAAAGGTACATTAAGGATAGACAGGACAGTGGCATGAACATATTATTTGTCAATGAAATTTTAGGTCGCTCAGATGACCTTTTGCAATTTGTCTTTGTTCATCTGTCATGTATTTCTACATTTTGTTAATACTAATATGTAAATTTCTTTGTATAGTGTAAGTTTATTCACACAGTGGCTTTTGGGGCCAACATAGCGGTTTATAGTATAAGGCAGGAAAAGATACAATTATCGGAAAATTCTTTAAAAAACCACAAGGATACAGTTGTCTTAATGCGCAACTATCCCTCTGTATGTAGTTTAAAGTTATACTCCATGACACCTGATGACAAGGCAGTTTTACAATAGGTAGGGGAAAATGCATTTGTTCAGATGAGCAATATGGCTCATGATGATGTGCCTTTTTGTTATTGTATGCTAAGTCAATTGTTTTTTGCAAAAGAGATGCTTAGCCAGACTGAGAGAAAGCAGAGAAAAGTTGCAGGAAAAGTTCCGCAATAGCAAGTCGGCCATCAATGACGACGATGAATTTATAACGGACCTTATGAGACAGGAGCTTCAGACAATGCAGAAAAAGTTTTGTGCAGGGGAAGAGAAACTTGATATTGAGGTAAAATTATATTTGGTATTATGATTATGGTACTTTCAATTTTGTGGACTGAAGCACATGCAACATGCGAGATAAAAATTGCTGTGAACAGCATATATATAATGAAACTACTAGATGCTGGTTTTCAATTTAATATTTGATCTGAGGATTTTGGGGGTCAAAAGGTCAATATTTTTAATTTTGTAGACAACTTACCTTGAAAAAGATTGGATCATTCTGATACCATGAAAAAGTCTTAATCATTCTGATTGCAAAAGGCATAAATGTGGGCTAGACAGAGGAAGCAGTCTATCAGAAGATGTTTGTGCTTTTGTGAAGACACATGTTGCTTTGCTTTGTTAGACCTTTGATTTATTTTAGGGTTGATGCTTCTTAAATTTGATTTTAGATGGATGATTTTAATGCTGCTGATTTTGATATTGAGAGTGTGCTAAACCTGTTTGAAGATATTCAAGATGAACTTCGACAAGAGGGTAAGGCAAAATTTGTTAGTCTGTTTTATAGTATTCTAACACCCACAATTCTAAAACTATATATTTTGTGTATGCTGTTTTTTAAGAACTAAAGATGTTGGCTGAGTTCGAGAAGTATGAGGCCAGTTTACTAGAAGAAGAGAATGTGTTGTGTTCAGCCATAGAGAGACTGACAGCTGAAGAAGTCATATGCCCTGTGTGTCAAAAGTAAGTGAATCAGAGAATTTTGCGATCATATATACATATCTACAGACTCAATGAACCCTCTATATATAGACCCAAATAACAATCTATTATCATTTTCTTAATTGGTCAGTTTTATTGGCATTGATATTGTCAGTCCATACTCAATACTTTGTAAGCCCTCCAATAGTTTCGGACTGTAAAGGAAAACAAATAAATTCTTCAATAACAAGTGTTACTGGTTGGTTGTATGGTGTTAACTCTTTTCTGTTTTGTAAAAGGACTGTGCATGTAAAGCTTTCACAATGATTTAATGCTTATTTTCCTGAAAAGCATAAAGCTGTACATGCGTCAAAAGCTATTTTCATTGCAGGAACTGTCTGTTACAAAACAAGTCTGTGATATTCTGTAAATGTGGAGTCCGAGTTGATACTGAGGTAAGTATCGTCATCTCTACTGCTATATCAACACCCCCCCCCCCCTCTCTCTCTCTCTTTCTCTCCATGTAAAAGTCATTAAATTTTTTACATTTTCGAGATCAGTATAAATTACAGTGGAATCATTGTTCGTGGGTGACCAATGTTCGTGGATTTCATGGGTCACTCTTACCCACTAATTAACATCCCCATGAACTTGTTTTATTTATCTTTATAAACATTATGCCGTTCACATTATTGATCAATTATCCACGAAATTATGTCCCCACGAACCAGCAAAAATTTGGTAACCCACGAATAAAAATGATTCCACAGTATTCAGCAACCTCAGAAGCCAGAGGGTTCAGCAAATATTGTACATCTTGGGTAGCTAAAGAATTATCTTGATAAAGTGAATATCAGTAATTGTTTTACTGTGTGATTGAATATCTAAACATGGAACTGGCTACTGAAGCCTACAAACAGTATCTGCTGAAGATAAATACACACCAAATAGATAATTTACAGTGTTTTAAACCACCTCACATATCCTCTTGGTGCCCTCCGGTACATAAGGTCCCGATACACGTCCTCCACTTATGTCTGTCCCTGGCTGCAGTTCTTGCTGACACCCAACTATTCCAGCTTAGCTTCAGTCTTTGCTGTTCCACAGTCCTCCTCCAGGCTCCAAGTGGTTTTAGGCTGACCAACTTTTCGCTTTCCTTTTCATTGTTTGAAACAAATGCTATTTTTCCACTCCTTTCGCTGGGCTTCTTTAATTTGAAGAACAGTTTTAAACATTTGATTTCTCCAGCATCAGGTCAAAGGTAAATTGAAAATTTTAAAATTGATAGATTTTCATTTTTTGGTTACTCAAAGAAAACTCACGTATGTACTCATTTCCAACTAGCTTGCTCTAAAATTGTAAAGACACCCTGGATTTCTATTTTGAACTGGAGTAACAATTGTTAAATTTGATAACACTGAACTGGATCAATGATGACCGATTAGGCATTGGTCAGTTCTACGTGCTCTAGTAGCCTGTAAGTGTTTCAGTGTTGTAAATTATTTAGTCATATGATAAACAAATACTTTTGTCTCTAATTACTTTCGGCTATTGATATTGGACAAATTCTGTCGGCTTTGTGTAAATTGTAAAGGGACCAAAAATCCAAGACAACCCACTGAATGTTGAGTACCTGTAGCTCGGTAAACTGATTCCCTTGATTATGTCCCCCCCCCCCCCCCCCCCCACTTTAGTGGGGAGACATATTGTTTTAGGCCTGTCCATGGGTCTGTCTGTGTGTGCATCACATAGTTTGTCAGCGCAACTCCTCTGAAACTACTGATACGATTTTTATGAAACTTGATATGTAGCAAGGACATCATATATAGTTGTGCATATTACCAGGAGATTTTGATCCCCTTGTTTTTGTTAGAATTATGCCCCTTTGAACTTAGAAATTTGCTGTAAATCCTCATAAATAACATTCTCAGAGCAACCCCTCTGAAACTACTGATCCGATTTTTATGAAACTTGATATGTAGCAAGGACATCATATGTAGTTGTGCATATTATTAGGAAATTATGATCCCCAAATTTTTAGGAGTTATGCCCTTTGAACTTAGAATTTTGCCAAAACTCCACATAAATAATCTTGTTAGCACAACTACTTTAAAACTACTCAACTGACAGCACAGGGGGAGACATATGTTTTTGCCTCCAAAAACAAACTTTAATTAGATCTTGAGTTCAGATGGATGTACCATATTCATAATGTTCAAGTTATATCCTCAGATGCTGACTTCTGATGTAGTGTAGATGTAATTACCACTTGCATGTATACGAAAAAAAAAATTCAACAATAGACTCTTTCTATTTGATTCATTTGTGAAAATTAACATTTACAGCAGGATTGCATGAACCTGAAGAATGTTAAACTGCTACTTGAGGATGGAGTCAAGCTTCATGGTGACACATGTGACACTCCGCCTACCTTTTCTGTCGTGTCGGAGCTAGGACCTCAGAATCTCCTCATGTCGTGCAAGGTACACCCATTTATTGTCACTATTCTCCATTCCAAACTATTAGTATTTGAAAAAATGAGCAAATTTTTACCATTTTTACTCGCCCACGCATAAAATGGCCGGGGCATATAGTGTTACCCTGTTTTCCGTCATCATTTGGTTTTCTGTTTCATTATCTCTGCAACGGTTCCACACATTTCAACTTCAATTTAGTATTATGGATACTTCACGGAATTGAGGTCAAGTTCGAAGTTGGTCATGGTCACGATGATTTTTCTGACAGAGTTAGCCCTCTTGAACTTAGAAAAAAATTCCAGAAATTTTTCGTTTCCAATTCATTATCTCTGCACACGGTTGCAGACATTCAACCTCAAATTAGTTAATATGGATACGTCACGGAATATGAAGGTGCAAATTCGAAGTGGTCATGGTTGATGATTTTTTCTACAGAGTTAAGCCCTTTTGAACTAGAAAAAATGTCAGAAATTTTTCGTCTTCCGTTCATTAGATCTCTGCAACGGTTGCACACATTCAACTCAAATTAGTATATGGATACGTCACGGGAATATTGCCAGGTCAAGTTCTAAGATTTGTCATTGGTCAATGATTTTTGACAGAGTTAGCCCTCTTGAACTTAGAAAAACAATCAGAAATTTTTTCGTTTCCGTTCATTATCTCTGCACGGTTTGCACACATTCGACTCAAATTTGGTAATAGATACACCACAGTCATGCATCACCCTTACGAATTTTCTTCATTAGACTTCACTGTAGGCGGGGGCATTCACTGCGCACGACACATCTAGTTGTGGAAATTCAAGCACCAGGCAAAAAAGTATCATTATTAGATATTTTTTCTAACCATCTAGTTATTTAAGCATTTGAAATTTAATGGCATTTATCATTCCAATAGATGCATGTTTGTTGCAAACTAGTTTTAGATAAAAGACAGCGAACAAACCCCGAAAAAGCAAAAAACAACCCAAACCGCCGGTTTTGTAGTGTCACCTGTCCGTATGGTCCAGAATTACCATATATGGTGATTTCCAAGGTCAAAGGTTGAATGGCTGTTCCAGTTTAAAGTAAACGAAAAAAATTGCATCAACAAACATAATGATATTAATTTAGTAAAACTTACAAAATCCTAGATTATTACTTCTGTATTAGAAACATGCAAAAGAGACCAAAATATAATAGCAAACTACAAATCGCCTCAGAGGCTATTTCACATGTTTGATTAGAGGCATAGACGATACACATTGTAACTTCCAAGTGAGACAGGAATACCAGTTGCTTTAAGATATTTTCCAACGACCAGTAGCGGAGAGCCGATAAAGCACCACACAGAGCCTAACGAACCACAAAAAATATCGAAAAAAATACCCCGCACCTCCCATAAAACAGCATAGTCAATATAAATTTCACTCTAATTCTAAACAACAGAAACAGATTGAATGTTCATAGAAATTCAGAGTACATGTTCCTTCGTTTTTAATGACCAATCGCTACCCTTCTCATGGCATGGCTCTCACACATAAGAAGCTCTGTTAAACTCTGAGCCTACACAATGAAAAATCCGACCATATATATACCCAAAGAAAGATATATAAAAACTTGCTATGCAAAGGCATTCGAATAACATAGACAAATCTCTACGACAAAGCGAAACTCGTCATTTACAGAATATCATTCATTGTCAAAGTGAAATATAATTGTATCAGATCATTAAAAAACAAATTAGACTAAGTTGACGAATTCGCCCTTTTGTCGCGTAGTTATGAAAGTCGATGTGGCTGAATCTAGGTAACCCCCCCCCACACCATCAACACAAGCATAAACCAGATGCATCGGATTGAGTAAAGCAGGAAGAAAACTTATCATCTGCAGCATTTGTAATTGTATTAACAGTTAATGTAATTTAGAACTACAATAAATATAAACTCCACTCATCAACACCTTATATACATAAAGCAATACGACTATGCTCACCTAATTCGGCTAACCCGAACACAAGTCTGTTGATAGATAAGAAAACTAAACATAATCACATAACAAAACTGCCCGAAACCCCCCTCGAATCAAACACACCAAGGCATGTAAACTCACGTGAACCGTCAGTCTATTACAAGGACGTGGATCGTAGCTTTAATTGATAATCGAAATAGGCGTGGAAGCCTCATAACCAATCCTCTAAAGGCCTGAGAAAATTAAATTATTTTGGGATATCAAATTAAGAAAAACCACGAACATTTTAATTGAAAATAACGTAACAATTAAGGGTTATCATTTAAGAAAATATTGCACGAGAATAGGACTATTGCCCAGAAGCAAGTTAGGACCGGAAAATGTATGTATCAAAATACTTTCATACCCGTTGATAAATAACACTTGTAATTAATTTTATACAAACTGTGACTAACCGACGTGAAATAACAAAAGTATTCTATTTCCACAAGACGCATTAAAAAATTTCAACATTTCACAATCTATGAATAACCTGTCAACTTAATGCTTGAACAACACAATAATCCTTGTTAGGAATAGGTATTGGACAGCACACACCGTAACCCCTACACAAAACGAGTAGAGTGAACGGAAACTAGACTTTGCAGAAAAAAAATTCCGTCACAATAACCCGCGTACATGACAAGATACATACGGACTAACTTATTGAACCATACTAACAACCATATTATAAAAATGCATGTATTATCCATTTCACTTTTTGCAACAAGCGACCCATTAGTTACCATGGATTAATCACAGGTTACTCATTTAAGAATTCTAACCAGTTGAAAAGTAGACTCTCAACTTGTATGGAAGAGTTACCTAAGCGCAATGTTGTATGTGAATACAAATGCATACGAAAGAGAACGTACCTTCAAATTACATAATAGGCAGCTGTATAGCAGATTTGTGAGGTTATAAATTGATAATTCATAGAGAAAACAATATTTCTTTAACATGGAGTAGCGATTCAGCAAGAAAGATGAAAATAAAGCCAAATTATTCAATTAGGCCAATGACAATAATAAATTGGAAATCTTGAGCACCTCATTTACTCAATTGTCTCTTATTACAGAAAGATGTACAAATTCTCATAGATTGCGACTTTTCCAGTCATTACAATCCAGCGTTTGGTATCGCTTCAATTGATATACAGATACATGCAAGTTAAGCAAGGATAAATTAACGTATTACCAATATCAAAGATGCAAGTTACAAGTTAATAAGCTTAGAAAAAAACACAAAAAGGCCCCAAACTTAAAAACACCCTAGCATAAATAAAGCATGAAAAACACTACAAAATAAATCAAAATAACAATCGATATTGTATATTATAAGGGAAAAGAACAGTCATGACCATGAAAACCCTAAGCTATGAAGAGTCTTTCTAACAAATACGAGCTATTCCTCTATGTAACAATAAAAATCCCCATACAGTAAATAATTGCTTTAAGATGTTGCTTGATCATTAATTTAGGATAGGTGAAGCCAATCACAAAATACTACCATATAAACTTAAAAAGATCCTAGCTTAAGCTTAAACCACATGTTAACTGAAAAGTCAAACAGTAAAAAATGACTACTAAATAATGTAAGGTTATTCAAACAAATGGCTCGGGGAGCCAATCCCCCCCTTGTGGGTATATGTCCAAAACAATATTTTAGCATACCTACTAAATTAAACTTTTGTGTGTATTTTTTCTTTCTCATAACCAGTATTCTCGCCCCACACTAACCTGAAAGTACAAAAGCTCATCCGCAAAAATCCATCTGTAGTGAAATCACGATATACAGGCACAACAAAGGTTATGCACACAACAATTATGTTAACCATGATCACATTCTGTTACGAATGCGCGTCAAGCCGCGGGTATGGTAGTTGTTTCGTGCCAGACAAGGCAAACCGCCCATAACAAACCGGTGGCCAATAGGCTGCAGTTGGCTCCGAAGCAACAACTGCACTAGACGAAGTTAGGCAGAGCCCGGAGCGAATCGATAATAGCAGATGTTATCTCACGTACAAAGTAAATCACCCTGTCATAACATTTGGTGTATGACATGGATAAGAGGGAACAGGTCGGATATACGATTCACAGAGAGATGCATAGCTGTATGCACAAACCGGCCCGAATCCAAGGCAAAAAATACATATTTCCTTAGGTCATTCCGCGATAACAATGGCAGGCAGAACATTATTTGGACTTAAGCTGTCTAGCCCAACGAAAAACTACACATGGGAGGCCGTAAACCCAACCAAACTTAATAAACTGCGGGTATATAATGTATAGGACTGAACAAGGATTAATACCGAGGAAACCAAGCCCAAAAGTCTAAGATCTTCGCATTGACGGAAGGCAAAGTATGCAGCTGGTTGCCGCAGAAGCGTCAACCGGGGCATTCGTCTCGTATATCCTCCTCCTCCCCAAACGAGTATAAAATCGAGTCTGAGTTTGAGAAGCAAGCGTCAATCGGGCGCGCGGCAGCCAACCTACACAACGCAACAGCTTGATACCTGTTCAACAGATCGACCTGTGTGCCTCTTTACACAGATACAAACCAAAGTGTGTGTGTGTATCCATGAGCGATTTGGTAACAAGTCCAAATTATATGTTTCCAAGAGAACGAGGAAGATAAACCAAGCGCTAATTCAGGACCCAGGAAAAAAAAATGACCAAAAGAGAACTGTTGACCTGAGGCCCCTGATAATGAACAAGGCGAAACGCATCACTACGGGATACCGAACAAGATCGGATGCTGTATCCCTGTCTAACACCAGTCACACATCCCCACCAAATGTAACAGGATGGGAGAAAATGCAACAGACCCGGGCTCCCTAAATCTCTAGTCAGGTGCTCTACCAACTGAGCTATCTGGCCACCAGCGATCGAACCTGGCTGACCGCAACAATGTGACCTGGTTAATATTCTTGTGCATAAACTTTTCCTGTATGATTATTCACACAGATTATTTTGCGGATGACTTGACTTCAGGTTAGTGGGGCAATACTAAGAAAAAAAAATAACAAAATGATGAGTAAGGAAAATTGTGTTTAGGCATATACCACAGGGGGATTGCTCCCAGCATGTGAATAAAGTCTACATATAGATGTATTTGTTTGACTTTTTCAGTACTTTTAGCAAGCTAGGTCTTGTATATATAAGTATTCCCACCAAATAAACAGCACATTTAACAATATTATGTATGGATTATTGTACAAGAGAAAGCTCTATTGGTAAAGCACTTCAGTAGGTTCATGTCATAATCCACATAAAATACATGTATGTTATATGTATGTGTTTCATCTTTATTACATGTATATAGCTACACTGACTGCATTTGAATTGAATAATTACACTCACTTCATGATCTGATATCAATAACATACAAAACTCGAGTAATGACTGGAAAGTCAATTTATTATGAACACATTTCTGTAAAAAGTACATGAAAAAATATGTCAAATCCCAAAATAGTCATCAATGAAAATCTGTATTCACCTGCTGCAATCTCTACATCCATGAAACATTCTTCACAGGAAATCAAATAACCACAAATCTGCATACAGCTGTATATGTACAATTACCTCTCTCTACACATCACAACCACATCGCTTGTACTCTTCCATACAGAAGTCTTTTAATGTAGAACTTAAATGATTATGGACATCCAATCACAAGTCTGAAAAAAAGGAAAGAGGAGAAACATTTTTATATAAGATAATGTATAGCATGTAACGCGGGTTATGGAAATTTTTTCTGC
>CAJDSM010001433.1:0-11215 GCA_903981925.1 Ostrea lurida
GTTAACTTCGCCTTTTTGTATGTATATGTAGCATTACTTTAGATATTATATTTTCTGTTGCATTTCAGTTAATTGTGGCGAAAAATACTGCGCACAGAATGCAAAATGCATTGATAATCGTGCATGTGTATGTAAAGATGGATTTTATGGAATTGGAGACATAAAATGTTCTAGTGAGTAACTTCCCACTTAAAATTATTTAATATAATGGTTTGTCGATGAATACAATATGGGTCAAATACGTTTTGAGCGATTTCTAGTTACGAAATTGGAAGTGCCTGTGATTACATTGCTTCACAGAATTTTAGGGGTTCTTTTCCTGATTAACCTCTTTCTTCATAAATGTGTTGTTATAGATGAATGTCTTTTTGTAATGTTTGTAAATCAGAGTATACTAGTATTATTTTTTTTTAAAGAAATGTGCACATGTGGCAGTGGTGGTCCCAATATGTTCGAGTCATTTGATGGCAGAGTGCTTCACTTTTCTGGTAAATGTCAATACCGCCTGTCATCTTACACTGACCAACAAAGCACGTGTTCTTACTTGGTGGACATCGTCAACAAAAGAACAAAAAATACATACCTCATTGTCAAAGTAATGAAGATGGAAATCAGGCTGCTTCAGAAACAACATGTTCAGGTACTTGCATGAGCACCTTTTAGTTTCAATGAACAATGCTTACACTTTTACTTGAATAATCAATGTTGGAGTTTAACATAGATATTTTACTCACTGTTAGTCCTAACATGTGTGTGTTACTGGATATGATTTTGTTTAGATAAATGGACAAGACCGCTCTCTTCCTGCTGGCAACTCTAAGTTTATTATATACAAAGCTGGTTTCGCTATTCGACTGTTTGTTCCGAGCTGTGGTATTTTAATTAGCTGGGATGGCGAAACCAACGTGCTGATATCCGTTCCAACAGCTTTTAGTGGTCAGTTAGATGGTATTTGTGGCAACTGTAACAAAAACATCAGAGATGACCCAAGCAATGCGGATGTATACTCCAAGTACACGGTTACAGACATCGCCAAGTCTACGTAAGTGCACGGTTACAGACAAGTACACGGTTACAGACATCGCCAAGTCTACGTATGTCGATTTCATTTACTTTTCAAAAATTATCAAACAGCTAGCGAAACTGGAACTATTTTAACTTACAAATGTAGACAAAGCTTATCTCAATCAATTTGATTTACTGAATTCGACTAGAATAAAAGCAATATGTTGAAAATAGTTTGTATAGCGAGGCCAACCACTAACCAAAAAGTTGATGTTGCAGGGTTATAATGAATCTCGTTTAAAGCCATCATTTCGAAAATTCTATGGTCGCTATAATGACCTTGTTTGCGATTACAAATTATCACCAAGTCATATATTGACTGATTTGTTTCATACCGTTTGTTGGAATGTCATTTTCGTCCTGGATTTGACGATGGGTAACCCTGTTTACTTTGTTTCGACTACGGGCTCACGGCGGGTGGTACCGGTCAGCAGAGGATGCTTACTCCTCCATGGCACCTGATCCTGCCTTCGCTTTTGTCGGAGGTCCGTGTTGCCCTACAATCAATTTTGTATGTGTTTTTGGGACTATGATTACGTTTAATACATTGTTTCTTCGCCATTATGTATATATATTTTTATACAGATGTCAGAATCTATTTTCCAAGAAGAAATGTAGAAGACGAGCTCGGCTGATGATGAAAATCAGGGTGTGCAAATATCATGATCGGGCGATCAAAAGAAAATGCCGGTTATCATCTAAAGAAAGCAGGGCGTTAAGGAAAGCTTGTATAGATAGCGGATGTGGCTACATGACACGTCGGCGAAAAACAGCTGTTAGGACCGGTTGCCAAACATTGGATTTGATTTCGGGCATATGTAGGGCCAAAGGACATGATGTCAATTGGAGAATATATCCACTAAACTATTGCAGAAGTAAGTCTTTAGGCATGTGTAATTTGTTACACCATGCTCTGTGTCAAATTGATGAGGAATATGTTAAGTTAGAAATACTTGAGGTAAGAAGAAATCGCTAGGGTTATTTAAAAGCATGTACCTTGATGAAAAGAAAACTAATACCCGTCTCTCATTGATGTTATCAGGACCAAAATGTAAATCTCGTTTCAATATGGACACAAAATTTGGTAAAGGAATTTCCGGCTGCCCACAGACATGCGGATTTAGTTTTAAAGGAAAATGTACGTTACCTCTGGCAGAAGGTTGTAAGTGTAAAGAAGGCTTCCTTTGGGATGGAGATGCTTGTGTGAAACCTAGTCAGTGCGGCTGTACGACACCTTCCGGCGATTACATCAGTGTGAGTTGCTAATTCTCCTCCATTCCATGCCAATAGTACATTTATAAATGTAACCTTTTATATCAGAAGTTTGATTCGTTGCATTTTGTGAAGCATCCCTTATCCTTTCAGCTTATGATAAATGTTTCTTGGTGGATGCTTCATGTTTTCCCCGTTTTACACTAAAATTTTAAACAACTGTTTCAGATCGGAAAGTCATTGATCAGTGAACACTGCTCAAACGTATACAAGTGTGTTAATCGAAATGATAAGGCGGTATTAGAATCAAAACCAGGTCCGTGTGTGAATACAAACTGCAAAATTGTTAATGGACAAGCAAAATGTACGACATGCAGAGACGGTTTTGAGGAAACAGTAAATGGATGCATACCAAGTATGTATTTATCCTCGTTATATATATATTTACAAGATGATTAGGCCATCATCATGACTAAGAACATATTTTTAAAAGTACATGCATTTTTTTCTTTCTGTATAGAATAGGTGTTATCCGCAAGACATGGAGTATATATTATATTTTTGTTTCAATTGGGTTAGGCATGTTATTATTGTAGTTTTACTGTTATGGAGTTTACAAATTTCCATCTTTGATGTACCTCTAGTCTTGAATAGGAATAATTGAATATTTATATAGAGTTTACACCACCAATACCTAATGCACCGGCGACCCAGACACCATTTGTGACACCTCAAGTACCTTCAACATCCTACACTCACGGTACCGATATTTTGTCAATTGATATACATGTATTAATATTGTATATTTTATCTGTGATAGATGTATCGATATAGATACATTCTTATGTCATAGTTTGTAAACATCTTAAAATGTATTACATTTTGAATGTTTGCAAAGATCCTTTTCTAAATTGTATTGCTTGTCGAATGCTTGCTAAGATCCTTTTCTAGTGGAGAAAATATATTATATGTTTTGGAAGCATTGAATGCATGCAATAGAAATATGTTACGAAGTAATTTAAGAATCATGTTTATGGAGATCCACAGCTATTTTTGCAAAAGAAAAACAAAGCAAAAAAAAAAACAAAAAAAACCCTTAAAAATAAAACCAAAAACAAAAACCAAAACCAAAAAGAAAAAACCAAAAACAAAAAATGAAAACATAGCTACTTTATCTCAACTAACATGTAGCTATATATTGGGGGGGATAGCACGCTCGACATGGGCACTCTGTTGTCTGGTATTGAGTGGTGGTGGTTAACAACAGGGTATCTAATGGTTTCGTGTTGAAAACACAGTGTAGTAAGACAGGAACAGTAGAAATTGTGAAGTCCACTTCATAGAAATTCTGTAGACCTCCTGAGGAAGCTGAATTATTTTTCAAATCTTTTTGCAGAAGGAACGACTGTGGCATTCACGATACCACCAAGGCCTCCTCCGAATGTATCGCCTCCCACGGGTAAACTTCAAATTACTCCATTTTTCTCCTCCGAATGTATCGCCTCCCACGGGTAAACTTCAAATTACTCCATTTTTCTCCTCCGAATGTATCGCCTCCCACGGGTAAACTTCAAATTACTCCATTTTTCTCCTCCGAATGTATCGCCTCCCACGGGTAAACTTCAAATTACTCCATTTTTCTCCTCCGAATGTATCGCCTCCCACGGGTAAACTTCAAATTACTCCATTTTTCTCCTCCGAATGTATCGCCTCCCACGGGTAAACTTCAAATTACTCCATTTTTCTCCTCCGAATGTATCGCCTCCCACGGGTAAACTTCAAATTACTCCATTTTTCTAGAAGCAAGAATATATTGTCAGCTATGTAAAGCAAAGAATGACATACTAGATCTAAGACGCGTGTTAATTCTGACACACATTGTATATTTTAACGATATGCATACTAGCAGTTAAAAAAGGATTTAGTTCAATAATTTCATTTATGAATTCATATTATGTTGTATTATGTATTTCATTATTTGATATAATACATAGTCCTTCAACTCAAATATCAATTATGGTAGATACAAACAGCCATTGAAAATAAGGGGCTCAAAAAAGTTTCACGAGTTTAATAGTGTGTATGACCGCCATTTAATCCGATCGATGCATTCTTCACACCTGCAATGCACTAAACAAATCAGGTTACCCAGAAATACCTGGGGAATGTTTCGCCATATGCGCAATAAAGAACGACGCAAAGCGTCCAACGTAGTAGGGAGGTCTGGCTGCTGATATAGACATCGTTCCATTTAATCCCCAGCATGTTTTATGGGCAACAAATATAAATTGGTAAAGTTAATGTGTTAAACGTAATCATTATCCTTAAAAAACATATATACAGAGTAGAGTGTAGGGCAACACGGACTCCTGACAAAAGTGAAGGCAGGATCAGGTGTCATGGCGGAGTAAGCGTCCTCTGCCGCCGATCTGTTGACATCGTAGGCCAGGATAATACAAACACGTTTTGCTGCTGTAGAAAGTTACTAACAACACGTGCTGTTTGCATTGTCCTGCTTGCAGATGACCGTTACTCTGAATGGAATAATATGCTAATGTACAATCTCTCAATTATGTAGACCTCCTGAGGAAGCTGAATTATTTTTCAAATCTTTTTGCAGAAGGAACGCTGTGGCATTCACGATACCACCAAGGCCTCCTCCGAATGTATCGCCTCCTACGGTAAACTTAAAATTACTCCATTTTTCTCCTCCGAATGTATCGCCTCCTACGGGTAAACTTAAAATACTTACCATTTTTCTCCTCCTAATGTATCGCCTCCCACGGGTAAACTTTCAAATTCCTCCATTTTTCTAGAAGCAAGAATATATTATCAGCTATGTTAAGCAAAGAATGACATACTAGATCTAAGATGTGTGTTAATTCTGACAAAAATTGTATATTTTAACGATATGTATACTAGCAGAAAAAAGGATTTAGTTCAACAATTTTATTGATAGATTCATATTATGTTGCATTATATATTTCATTATTTAATATAATACATTGCCCTTCAATTCAAATATTAATTATGGTAGATACAAACAGCCATTGAAAATAAGGGGTTCAAAAATGTTTCACGAGTTTAATAGTGATGTAAATTGGCGAAGTTAACAATGTGTTAAACGTAATAATAATCCTAAAAAAACATATACAAAGTCAGGTGTAGGGCAACACGGATTTACGACCGAAGCGAAGGAAGGATCAGGTACCATGGAGGAGTAAGCGTCCTCTGCCGCCGATCTGTTGACATCGTAGGCCAGGATAATACAAACACGTGCTGTTTGCATTGTCCTGCTGCAGAATGACCGTTACTCTGAATGGAATAATATGCTAATGTACAATCTCGTCACGGTAGTGTTTACTGGTCAAATTGCCCTCCACTTTCACCAAAGGAGTCCTTCCATGTGTTGTAATTCCATCCAGACCATAACGCTTCCTCTGCCGAGTAGGCGGCGCCAGATATAGCAGGCGTCAATGTTCCCCGGGACAACGGTAAGCCTGAACTCTACTGTCACTACTGTCAAGACGAAATTCTCGACGCGTTCGTAAACAGAACTTCCGCCCAGTGTCTGTTATTGAAATGACGATACCTCCTACACGCTTAAACCTCGCAACACGATGACACCAGAGCAGAACAGGGCGGATAGCAGAATGTCAATGTTAGCCTCTGATAATTTGTTCTTTACGGTAGGAGGACTTATCCATCGATGCCCAGAGATGCATCTAACGGTCATAGAAACCAATATGGCATCAATTACGTAAATGTGGCATCCGTTTATGCTTAGCTTGCCGACGTGATATCACATGTCGGCGTCCTGATCGTAGGCAGTCCCGGGCGGTGCCAGTTTGTTAATATCGTCTCCATAAAGCATTTACAGTGTTGATATAAACTGCCTTGTTACATTCCGTTGAGATATCCCAGCATCCAGCATCGGTATAGCATGCAAATGAACATTTTCAGTCATGCAAAGAATTTATCGATTGAAATTTTATTCCAAAAGACATTGTTTTTCTGCTTCAATACATTGAATACTGTCAATGAAGGCAAGAAATTCTTATCAATTACTAACCACGTGTCGCTTATGCTCGAAACTCCAGAAAAGCGCGCAGTGTCCATCAAGGCGAATCGAACGCTATATTCAACAAATTGAGTATTCGAACATGCGTTTAGTATATCAAACCATGTCTTTAAGAATAATTAGCAATCAAAGAATACTTTTTATGTTTTTATTTTAGTTTCAAGTATACACAATTTCTTTTTCTGCTAGTATGTATTGAACGAAATAAGTATCTCTCTCAGAAACTTGTAAAGACAGTGACTGTCCATCCAATGCTGTTTGTGTTGACAACCAGTGCGTCTGTAAAGAGGGTTATATCAACATTACCAATGCTTGTGAAGGTAGAAGTTCATTACGTTTATGTACACAATGACTTTTCAACATTCTAAATCTATAAATTAGGGATTTCAACGAATATTCAAATATTCATTCCATGAGGCGATATTCGAATAGGATATTGCTTTTCGAATATTCGCGTTTATCTTTAACAAAATACACATCTCTTTAGTTAGTTTTCTCTCTTAGGTAATTACTGTTTGGCTCCGCCAATTGCATGTGTTTGTATTCAGATGTAAACTACATGTAGTAGCGTTGAAATAGACCAGATAGATTCTTTTGAATTGCTCTGTTCGGAAGAAATGTCGTTCAGCTGTCTGAAATGAATTATAAGCGCAATATTAAATATTATTCGTATTTTAGAAAGTATTATAAATCAGCGATTTATGATGAACTTACTGGCTATGTTTTACACACAGTGCTATCTTCACTAATATAATCTATATTTTGCTACAGCTAAATGCCTTGATAGCAGTTGCCCGTCAAACGCGCTATGTGTAGAGAACAGGTGTACGTGCAAATCTAGTTTCGTTAACGTGTCTGGAGCATGCGAGGGTAAGTTGCAATGATGACAAGGGATATTTTCTAATTAAATACCCGTAGATTTATTCTACATGTATGAATGAAAATTAATTTCGATAAATTCCAAGTACGTATGTGTTATGTACAGGTAAATTGCTGAAAAGGTTTTTAATTATGAAAATTTGTCTGAGAGGACTTCCATGTTTGAATAAAATATGCAATATGCGAGTTCCCATAGTAGAGTATAGGGATCAGAAATTAAATTTCAAACCTTAATGTATCGATAAGGCTAAATTCAAACCAAAATTACAGATAGGTAGCTGACATGTTCTTTTATGGTGCCTACACTCTCATAATTGCTGTCTGCCGGAAATTATGTAGGCTATTGGTTGATAAGGTCGAATAAAACCTAATAGAGGGGTCGATAGTCTAGAATGTGTGTGCATAGTGTAGCTAAATATTTTCGGAGAAAAAAACCCGAATGCACTTTTCGGTTGTTAAATGTGTATGCACTGTATTAAACAGCATTTTTTATGTTTAATTAAAAAGCAGGCCGTATATTTTGTCATTTTGATAAACTATGAAAATTGTGATTTGACAATTTCGACGTATCATATACGAATAATAAAACAAAAATACTGGTCTTCTCAATATAAGGATGAATTTCTAATGTATTTACATGTATATACATGAAGGAAAACCAATCATCATAATGACCTTTGGGGTGGATGTGCGCAAGCGCACGAAAAAATAATATTAAAAACAGCATATAAGAAACCGTACAAAGTGTAGATGACATGAATTGTGATTCCATGTTAGACGTGGAATGAAATTCTCCTTTTATATCTGGAAATGGTCCTCTATCCTGTTTCCCGCCTGACTATCTGTTATCGCAGAATGTGTCCTGCCTACAGACTGCAGGCCGTTCACGCTTTCACTTGGCCACATATTTATCTGATATCTGCATTTGAATTTGTATTTTCATTATTCTTGTTATTTCAAATGTACTATTAATATCATCCTAGCTTGTATCATTGATTTTACCCTGAAATAAGGCTTGAGCCTTGCTTAGAGAGTTAATATTTGTGAGCGTTGAAATCTTACTTGTAACTCAACAACTGACTTTCAAAGTTTTGCTGACCACTAGAAATAACTTAATTAAGCATTTTAAACATCAAAATAGACAATCTAAAATTTGAACAAATTTAGTTCAAAACGTGTCCATGCCCCTTTAAAGAGATAGTGCAATATGTATGAGAGGTAAAAATAGCACGGGACGACTATAAAGCTGTATACAGTATTCATAGAGAAATAAACAACCATCGGGTATGAAATATCACGATCTGTATAGATTTTTTTAAAGGTATCTTATCATTTTATTATTGCAGTTAAGTGTGAAGATAAAAACTGTCAATCTAATGCAGTCTGTAAGGACAACAAATGTGTTTGTGTAGAGGGCTACATAGACAGAAACGGAATTTGTGAAGGTAAGTTAATTGGTGGCAATATGTTCAAACATTCAATATATGTATATCAATGGTTTTAGTTAATCTTTTCCTCGTAAACCAGACTGAGTGTTTGTTATGAAAAGTCGAAGATAACGAAAAGTCATTAATCTCTAAGTCTCAAACAGAATACAAAACAAGAGTTAGGTAAACACGGACCCCTGGATACATCAAATATGGATCAGGTACCCAGGAGAAGTAAGCATTCCCTGTCGCCCGGTCACACCAACATTGAGTCCATTGTCTTGATCAGATAAACGGAGTAATATAAAGGCAAAGATAACGATCAGTGCTCAATATCGTAAATCAAAAAAAAAAAAATACAAAAACAAGAGTTGGGCAAACACGGACCCCTGGACACAACAGAGGTGGGATCAGGTGCCTAGGAGGAGTAAGCATTCCCTGTTGACCGGTCACACCCGCCGTGAGCCCATAGTCCATATCAGGTAAACGGAGCACTCCTTAGTCAAATGAATGTGTGAAAGACGGCTTAACAATAGCTAGAAACGTCAAACAGCATTTGACTCAATGGTTGCCATACTAGTAAAGTAAATTGTAATAACGACAATAGAATTTACGAAATGCTGCTTTAAATGTGACTGTTGAACCCCCTGCAACAACAATTGTTTGCAAGTAGCCTGCCTCGATTCAAAAACTGATCATACGCAGAACAAGTTCTTCCGTATCGAATAAGTTGAGAGACTACACACCATTGCAGGTGATGATGGAATATTGCCTATAAATGTGGGAAATTGACGATAGAGAAGCTGAAATCGTCCCGTTTGTCATGAAGTTAAGTAGTTAAATTGCCGTTAGTGTCAATGTTCAATAAAATATCAAAGTACGAAGTAGACGTCGAAGACTCTGTGGTGTTAGTCAAAATTTGTGTATAAAAAAGGCTTAACAATTGAAACACGTCAGACAGCATTTGACTCGATGAGAGGTAGTACATTGTATGGGCAAACTGAATCGTTATAACGACCATAGAATTTGCGGGAGAAGTTCATGCGTATCAAATAAGTTGAGAAACATAAACACATATGTAGGTGATGATGGAATGTTGCTACATAGATATGAGAATTAACAGACATCATTTTTCTGATAAATAATACTTTTATAATACAGTTTGTTGATAGCAACTGTTCATCAAAGTCAGCTTATATTGACATAAAGTGATAGTGTAACTTATGATTCATAGCGAATAATGGTATATACGAAGGTGGGTTTCTTTTCTGCGGTCAAATCAGAAGCATTTTGAAACTCGAAGATAGTCATTCATATCTACATGAGATAATGCTTTGTCTTTGTATATCATTACAGTTAAGTGTGAAGATAAAAACTGTCAGTCCAATGCAGTCTGTAGGGACAACAAATGTGTTTGTTTAGAGGGTCACATAGACAGAAACGGAATATGTGATGGTAAGAAACTCTACAATACTCTGAATATACAAATGCAAACAATATGGATATGCAATGTTATCAAGGGACATTCTAAAGTATTGGACACTTTGTTTGGCGTTAGCTTCAGACATGGATTTCTCTCTGTGTACCTTTTGTGCAATTTTCATCATCGTCACCTTTTCATGGATGTACATGCTGTTATTGGTCTTTTCCATGTAAATCAATTTGAGCATATATCATCGATATAAGATAACGATACAGATAGAGGACCAATCAAAATTACGTATACAGTGTCACTTTTTCTTGCGTCAGATTACCACCAGTTCTGGTTAGAACACTTACCTTAAGGAGACTCAATACATCAATATTTTATTTCATGATTCGTTTAAGCACCTTTCAAGGATTGGTTTCACCTTCGAAATAGTAATACAAATTCTAAATTTTTTAATGTAATTTTTTGTGTGTGATTTTTTCCAGAATGATGAAAAATGTGTTTTGCTTTACAAATAAGAAATTCTAGTATCCAAATTTCGCTATGATTTGGTGCATGATATGAATATCTAATAAAACATGCCTAAAAGACCCCGATAGAAGTTATGATTTTTAGAGGAAAAAAAATTATGAACGCTATTTGTTGATATTTTTTGAATTTATGGATAAAAAAACCCAGGTTAATCAAAAGAAAGATATGTTAGACAAGTATATTCTAAAATGAAATTGAAATGAATGTCTTAATTTCAGATATATCGCTATATTTCAGATTATTCACCGCGAGAAAAAAAGCACCGATCCCGATCGAAATTGATAGAAATTATGAGTAATCATATTACTGGTAATTGTATATGGACATTCGTCAAGAATTTATTTTCCTTTATAAAATCATTTAGTGTGTAAACCATTTTACATCAAGGGAATGCAGCTTTCTATTACAATGCTCTGTATGACTTTTTTGTGTAATTTCGATCGGGCTTGGTTCAAATTTGAAAAATCGCAATATTTCTAAACTTTGGCTATTTCATTTCAATTTCATTTTAAAATATATTTCTCCAACACATCCTATTTCTAAGTGACATGTTTTTTAACATTTTATCCATAAATTTAAAAAATATCAACA
>CAJDSM010001433.1:15087-32874 GCA_903981925.1 Ostrea lurida
ATTTGGTGTAGTGAGCTACCTTAATAAGATAGGAAATGAAATTATTTAATCTTAACAGATTACACAATTTTGTTGAAACCTGGCTGTAGCACATTATGAATATGAAGGTCTTTTCCATTTATGAAGGTCTTTTCCATTTATGCGACCCGTGGGGATCCGGGTTATAATAGGTCCTCCGCATCCCCTTGCGTGTCGTAAGAGGCGACTGAATGGGGCGGTCATTCGGATGAGACCGGAAAAACCGAGGTCCCGTGTCACAGCAGGTGTGGCACGATAAAGATCCCTCCCTGCTCAAAGGCCCTAAGTGCCGAGTATAGGCCTAAATTTTGCAGCCCTTCACCGGCAATGGTGACGTCTCCATATGAGTGAAATATTATCGGTGATACGGAAAACAATAAATAATCAATCAATCCATTTATGCCATGTGAGTATATATTATCATCGTTATAGGATAACAAAGTTACATAAGCAGCGTGACTTTCTTGCTAACCCTAATCCTTATTATTTTTCTTGCCTCATAATTAACACCAGTTTTGACTGCAACACTGACCTAATAAATGAGGATAAAAATGCCTTAATCTTAATAGATCATATAAGTTTATTATAACCTGGTTGCAGTACGTTCCGGATATGAAGGTGTGTATGAAGGAAGCTCACGTAATTTTGATAGAATCATTAATTGAACAGATTTGGCTATCTTTCAAACAACTGAGTTTCTATAATAAAATGATAAAATAGCGAGAACGATTATCTTTTTTAAGTTCTTTAATTCTTAAATTTGAGGTTTCGCTCTGATAGGTCTTTTTTAGTTTGGTGGTATGTCTGTATCGTCAAAAGGAATATCACGTTGTACTTGATGTTTAATTATTCTTACTAAACACCAACAATGCAAAAAATATAGTTGAAATTGCATCAAAATTAGGATTTTTTACCAAAACTTTCAGAGGGCATGTAGTTTGCCTATCGATATTTTGAATGGTCATCGTTCAATGATTTTTGCTGTGTAAGTCAGTTTTGGCTTTTAATATCAGTCAACATATTGTGGTAATTTGACATGTTTTACATTTCCAGTAAATGTACAGATAGTAACTGACCATTCAATGCAGCGTGTGTTGACAACGAACGCAAATGTAACTCCGGATTCATAGATAATAATGTTGTCTGTGATTTCTTTTAATAGAACTTTTATTTCATTTTAAGCATTACAATATCAAAACATGGCATTCCAAAATGTGAATGAAATGCTATTTCTATTTTTACAGTCAAATGTGAAGATAAAAACTGTCAGTCCAATGCAGTCTGTAAGGACAACAAATGTGTTTGTGTAGAGGGCTACATAGACAGAAACGGAATTTGTGAAGGTAAGTTAATTGGTGGCAATATGTTCAAACATTCAATATATGTATATCAATGGTTTTAGTTAATATTTTCATGAAAACCAAGACTGAGTGTTTGTAACGAACAGTCATTAATTTCTAAGTCTCAAACAGAATACAAAATAAGAGTTGGGTAAACACGGACCCCTGGATACACTAAAGAAGGATCAAGTACCTAGGATGAGTAAAACATTCCCTGTCGACCGGTCACACCCGCCTTGAGCCCATTTTCTTGATCGGATAAACGGAGTAATCCATAATAAAAATTTGTGTATAAAAACGGCTTAACAATTGAAACATGTCAGACAGCATTTGATTCGATGAGAGGTTGTATGGGCAAACTGAATCGTTATAACGACCATAGAATTCACGAAATTCTCACTTTGAATTAAATTTGACTGTTGAGACCCCTGCAACAACAACCCTGCAACGACAACTTGTTTGTAAGTAACTTTCCTCCATTCAGAAACTGATGATACGCAGGACAAGTTATTGCGTATCAAATAAGTTGAGAGACATAAACATATATATAGGTGATGATGGAATGTTGCTACATAAATATAAGAATTAACATACATCATTTTTCTGATAAATAATACCTCTAACCTTTCTAATAAAGTTTGTTGAGAGCAACTGTTCATCAAATTCAGCTTATGTTGACATAATGTGCTAGTGTAACTCCTGATTTATAGAGAATAATGGTACAGTGTATTTGCGAAGGTGGGTCTCTTTTCTACGGTCAAATCAGAAGTATTTTGAAACTCGGAGATAGTTATTCATATCTACATTGTTTTTGTATATCATTACAGTTAAGTGTGAAGATAAAAACTGCCAGTCCAATGCAGTCTGTAGGGACAACAAATGTGTTTGTTTAGAGGGCCACATAGACAGAAATGGAATTTGCGAAGGCAAGAAAATTTACACCAAAATGTCGAACATTGTCTGTATGTACATTTTATGAATATTATTGGTTTTAGTTAATCTTTTCCATGTCAACCCAGACTGACATATATACATCATATTGATAAATCATTGCCTCTTACATGTACCTTTCCAGTAAAGTGTGTAAAAAGCAAATGTCCATCAAATGCAACTTGTGTTGACAATAAATGCAAGTGCAATTCCGGATTTATTGAACTCAATGGTATTTGTCAAGGTTGTTTTGGTGTTTTTAATTCATTACATTACATTAAGCATTTTATGAATTTGGTCGTATTATAACATATGAAGGACTATTATAAACTTTCTGAAGCGAATACTTTTATCCTTGCTTCTCATTACAGTTAAGTGTGAAGATAAAAACTGTAAATCCAATGCAGTCTGTAAGGACAACAAATGTGCTTGTGTAGAGGGTTACATAGACAGAAGTGGAATTTGTGAAGGTAAGAAAATGTACAAACACTTTGAACCATTATTGATATAGATTTTTTTTGGAGATGAGATTTACACCTTGTATAGGATCTCTTCCACAAAGAAATAAGTACATATCAGGGCTGCGTAAATGAAGGTATGGGGTAGGCAAAATACAGATTCAATAGGGCTATGAACTGGGCTATATTCAAGCCATACTAAATTCTGAAGGTGGGAGGAAAGATTCAAGCAGGTTTAGTTTAGTTAGTGGTTAGGGTGCTTACTTCGTTGTTTCGTAATGGAGAAGGGGCTCCTGGATCAATTTTCCATACCAGTGCCTCGTCAAACCTAAATCGTTAGCATAAGTAGTGACTGTTTCTTCAACAAGCACTCGCGATCAGACGTGAAAGCTAGGGATCTTTCTCAAATATATTAGGAGCGTTGGTTCGATTTCACAGTTGATGATGTAACAATAAAGAACCATCAATAATGCTTTTGACATGGAGCATTGTGCATAGATCAAACTTGAGGCACTTTATCCGCCGCTGAGTAGTCCTTTGCGGGTGAATTTTTATGCCCCCGTCATAAAATGGCATATAGTGTTACCCAGTTCCGTCATTCTGTCTTTCCGTCCTTCCGTCCTCATTTGGTTTCCGTTCATTATATAAATCATATACGGTACCAATTTTCATCTGCAACGGTTCAACACATTCAACTCAAATTTGATATATGGATACATCACAGGAATATACAGGTCAAATTTGAAGTTGGTCATGGTCCTATGATTTTTGACAGAGTTTTTCTATATTTATTCATATTATATTACCCTTTACAACAATTTGTCATATCCCGGGTATTGAATATGACAATAACAAATTATATAATTGACAATTACAAATTATATGATAGGCATCAATAGAAATATGATCAAGTAAAATAATTTGGCAATATTACATAAATGAAACTGATCACAAAGTTTAAGAAAGAATTGATAGTCTTTGTGTATCTATTGTTAAAAAGAGGTATTGACAGAGTTAGTCCTCTTGGACTTAGAAAAAAATCAAAAGAAATTTCGTTTCCGTTCATTATCTCTGCAACGATTGCACACATTCAACTCAAATTTGATATATGGATACGTCACAGGAATATGCAGGTCAAGTTTGAAGTTGGTCATGGTCCGATGATTTTTAACAGAGTTAGACCTCTTGAACTTCAAAAAAAAATCATAAATTTTTCGTTCTCGTTCATTATCTCTGCAACGGTTGCACACATTCAACTCAAATGATATATGGATACGTCACACGAATATGCAGGTCAAGTTTGAATTTGGTCATGGTCCGATGATTTTTGACAGAGTTAGCCCTCTTGAACTTAGAAAAAACCCAGAAGATTTCCGTTTCCGTTCATTATCTCTGCAACGGTTGCACACATTCAACTCAAATGATATATGGATACGTCACACGAATATGCAGGTCAAGTTTGAATTTGGTCATGGTCCGATGATTTTTGACAGAGTTAGCCCTCTTGAACTTAGAAAAAACCCAGAAGATTTCCGTTTCCGTTCATTATCTCTGCAACGGTTGCACACATTCAACTCAAATGATATATGGATACGTCACACGAATATGCAGGTCAAGTTTGAATTTGGTCATGGTCCGATGATTTTTGACAGAGTTAGCCCTCTTGAACTTAGAAAAAACCCAGAAGATTTCCGTTTCCGTTCATTATCTCTGCAACGGTTGCACACATTCAACTCAAATTTGATATAAGGATACGTCATAGTTCATGCATTTGGAAAACTTATAATTTCACCCTTACGAATTTCCTTTATTTGACTTCATTGTAGGCCGGGGCATTCGTGTCGCACCGACGCATCTAATTTTTTTTACATAAACCAAAATTTTTATAAGCAGAAAGAAAATTGTCTAACCTTTGTGGAATTAACATAAATCAATCGATCAATCCATAGCATAATATCAAATTTGAATTGGTTTCAAATTTACTATATTTTTCAAAAATCAGTTTTGCTGTGAAAACTGATTTTGCAATAACATCGAATTGAACTTGAAGGATAAAACTCTGACAGTTGATTTTCAATATTTTTTGAGAGGGCAAATACGAATCTAACAAATACAGTATGATACATAAAGCAGATGAAAAATATATGTGTCAGATTCTGCTCTACAGATGTGATTTTTGAAAGAATCTGTGTTTTGGAAACTACTCGTTTTTAGGTCACCTTAGTCACGTCCTCGTCAGTCGTGCGTTAAAAACTGAACATTTTTTACTTCTTATTTTATAACTATCATTCCAATTCTTTTCAAATTTGGTATAAAGCAGCTTTGGGACAAGGGCTCATAAATTAGATATTTTGGGACTCTTGCACCCCTAGGCCTTGGGGCAGGTGACCAATGTTAACAAATCTTCTTTACAGCTGCACATGCCGTAGAGAAACTATAAATGCACAGTGATGTAGAGCAGGATGACCTCTACCAAAATTATAAATGTGGTGATCCCCGGGGTAGGGGGTTCTGACCCCTCTTGGCAGGGCCAAAATTGGTACATTGTGTTTATATCTAAACATTTGAAAAACATCTTTAATGCTATTGATATTAAATTAATACTAAATGGATATTTGGAATGAGCAGGGGATTTTCTATTATAATTCTAAATTGTGTAATCCTAGGGATGGAGGTTTTAGTATTAAGGTGGGGACAAAATGGTCATTGATGTTATGATTGAACATTTTTTTCTTCCTCTTGATCACAATGATTCCAGCTCTTTTCAAATTTGGTATGAAGCATTTGTGGGACAAGGGGGGCATGAATTGCAAATTTAGGACGCTTGCACCCCATGGGCCTTAGGGTTGGGGCAAAAATTGCTAAAGGGTGACCAATTTCCAAAACTCATCTCTATAACTGCACATATCTAAGAAATACTAAATGCATAGTGATATAGAGCAGAAAATTGTAAATTTGGTGATCCCTGGGGTAGGGGTTCTGGCCCCAGGGCGTAGCCAAACTTGGTACATAGTGTTTATATGTAAACATGTGAACAACATCCTCTTTAATGTTATTCAAATTTGACACAAAATGGATATTTGGAATGAGCAGGGAGCCTTTTGTCATAATTATACCCCCGGCAACAAAGTTGGGGGAGGGTTTTACTGAAATTTGGTTATCCGTCCATCCGTGCGTTTGTAGATGCAATGGTGTGTGGGCTCTAAAGTGTTATTTTTTCCACCTAGAGTCACAATATGATACATATTTTAAAAATACTCATGGGATGAAGATATTCCCTATCAATTTTGGAGTCAAAAGGTCAAAGGTCAAGTGTACTGAACATCAAAGTAGCAATATGGTTTCCAGTACCGAGAGTATTATCCATTCGACCTAGAGTCACCATATCATACATGTACACATAGACTACCCATGAGACGAAGATGTTCTCTATTGAAGCTGGGTTCAAAAGGTCAAACGTCAAGCACACTGGACATCGAAGTAGCAATATAGTTTCTGGGGTCTAGAGCATTTTCCTTTCCACCTAGAGTCACTTTATCATACATATGGACTACCCATGGGATGAAATGTTCCCTATTGAATTTGGGGTCAAAAGGTCAAAGATCAGGCACACTGGACATTAAAATAGCATCATGGTTTACACCTAGAATTCATATTTTGAAAGATGATGACATGTGAACCATTGATTCCATATTCAGACTACGGGTAATCCCGTTTACTTTATTTCGACTAAATAAGGGCTCACAGTGGGTGTGACCGGTCAGCAGAGGATGCTTACTCCTCCATGGCACCTGATCCTCCCTTCGATTTTTTTGGAGGTCCGTGTTGCCCTACACTCGATTTTGTATGTTTTTTGGATTATGATTACGTTTCACACGAAGTTAACTTCGCCTTTTTGTACTGAAATGTAAAATATGAGACGTCCTATATGGGAAATGATACTCAGGTGACCGTTAAGGCCTGTGAGCCTTTTGTTTTATGAACACTAGCAATTGCGAGACACAGAAATCAGGATGCACAAGATTAATAATTGCCCAATTTAATCAGGTGTCAACGGTACAGATATGAATTGAGAAGCATATGCACTGTGTCAAATGTTAAGGGATTGCATACACATTGACAGGTCGTGAAGCTTTGTGGTTCGGTAACTGCTATGCAAGCGAGAGCGTCAGGTTCAATTCCCCATCCAAACGCCTCGTCATATCTTGACATATGACGTGGTCATTTCTTCGTCAGGTGTCCGATGTTCAATTGAGCAGGTTTTTCATGGTAGGTGTTGACACAAAAAGGCCGTGAAATTCACGCAAAGGGTAAAACTTGTGACCTGTCATCTTATAAGGTCTTTACATGAGTGAAACTTTCTCAAATGGAACGTGAAACAACAAAGTTGCGCATTGAAAGAATGTTAGACTTGCTTTTCAGTTGACGTCAGTGGCGTTGTTTAACGCAGATGGTGTTAGTGTTGGGATTTGGGGGGGGGGGTCAGTTCAGTGGTACCTAACGTGGTGAAGCAACAGATATAAGGTTGATAGCTGAAAGAATAAAGTTCGCAAAGTTAGAAATGTATTCTGTAATTTGTTATTATTATTCTCTCACAATTCACACTGAAGAAGTACCTAGTCGACGCATTTACATTTTGTCTATCATTTCTTTTCCAGTGGAAGCCAGCCCGGGTGTTTAATATTTGTAAATACATACCATTGTTTATCATAAATTGATACGATTTCCCTTTCCAGTAAATTGTGTAGATAATAATTGCCCATTAAATTCATCCTGCAATGACAACAAATGCAAGTGTAACTCCGGATTTATAGAAAATAATGGTATCTGTGAACATGGGTTTTCTTATCGAAGCACATGGCATAGAAAGAAAGCATTAATGTAAATCTCAATATTACTTCAAGAACAGTTATCACAATCTACACGAAAATAGTATCTTTATGATAATCGATATTGTATGATGTTACAGTTAAATGTGAAGATAAAAACTGTCAGTCCAATGCAGTCTGTAAGGAAAACAAATGTGTTTGTGTAGAGGGTCACATAGACAGAAATGGAATTTGTGAAGGTAAGAAAATTTACACCAAAATGTCGAACATTTTAGTTAACCTTTTCCATGAAAACCCAGACTGACATATATCCATCATATTGATAAATCATCGCCTCTTATCTTTCCAGTAAAGTGTGTAGAAAGCAAATGTCCATCAAATGCAGCTTGTGTTGACAATAAATGCAAGTGTAATTCCGGATTTATTGAACTCAATGATATTTGTGAAGGTTGGTTTTCTTTTTTATTCATTACATTACATTAAGCATTTTATGGATTTTATTGTATGAAGGACTATTATGAACTTCCTCAAGTGAATACTTTTATCCTTGCTTCTCATTACAGTTAAGTGTGAAGATAAAAACTGTAAATCCAATGCAGTCTGTAAGGACAACAAATGTGTTTGTGTAGAGGGTTACATAGACAGAAACGGAATTTGTGAGGGTAAGTAAATTGATGGCAATATGACCAAACATTTAATTTTTCTGGGTAAATCTAGATTTCAATGGTTTCATTTTCCACTCCAAATTGTACAATAGCAGTTCATACACACCATTTCTTACGATAAATTAATATATTTTAATTGCGTTTTCAGAAAAGTGTATAGATAGCAATTGTCAATCAAATTCAGCTTGTGTTGACAACAAATGCCAGTGTAAGTCGGGATTTACAGAAATCAATGGTGTATGTAAAGGTAGGTTTTCGTATACATGTCGACGTCATTGCATAAAATCGTTTAGATGCCATCAACCAAATGCATGGTACACAGACATTTTTAAAACATTCGAAAATTCGTATCTAAATTTTATTATTTTATTTTGAAGTCAAATGTGTGGACAGTGATTGTAAAGCAAATGCAGTTTGTCGATATAACAAATGCACTTGTAAAATTGGTTTCATCGAAAGAAGTGGTAGTTGTGAAGGTAAGAACCTTTTGAAATATTGTAAGAAGATCACTTGCACTGTGAGACAATAGTCAATAATCTGCTTTTTATTTCAGTGATTTGCCACTCATTCAATTGTCCTCAATTCGCTTCCTGTGTGGACAACAAATGTACTTGTAAATTAGGATACATTATGGTTGGGAAAAAGTGTGAAGGTGAACTGTGGTTTCAGAATTGAATTTTTCAGATACAGTAGTTTAAAGGAAATTTTGTGATATCTTGAATCCAGTGATACTTATATTGTCTTCTATCGTTTTGTTTTTCAGTTAAATGTCAAGTTTCAAAATGTGCGGAATATGCTGAATGTAGATCCAATAAATGTCTATGTAAGAGAGGTTACATCGGAGATGGTGTCACGAAATGTCAAGGCAAGTATCATATAAACTGTATAATGTCAACAAATTACATACCATACAAGAGCAAGAGGTGGATTTGGTTGTAACTGTAAGAGAACTAAAAATATTCCTCAAATTTAGGACGTAACTAATAGATAAGATCAGCTGAAACAAAATCCTACAGGAAATTGTAAAACTGTTCGTCTTTGAATTTTTTTTGTCATACTGAGTATTTATGGTGTATCCTAGCCATCATTGTACCAATTATCATCATGCTCCATGATAAGTTTGTTTTATCAATTAGAAAGTTGTGGAGGAAAGGTATGTGGAAAGAATGCCAGATGTACATCATATGGACGCAGAAAGAAGTGTAAATGTGTCAGAGGTTTCTATGGCAATGGTTTTACTTGCACAGGTAGTAGAATCTTAATTCGCATGTTACTGTAATACTCTAAAGGGGAAAATATTCGCGTGGGTTTTATTTTTGCTATTTTCGCGATTACATTATCGAACGCGAAAATTAAACCATCACGAAATGCTGTTCAACGTATTTTGGTGTATGATTCCAATTCAGTTTCTTTACTTTCCGCGAAATTTAAACCGTCGCGAAATACCGAAAGAGGAAAATCGTGAATTTTTTGCCTCGCGAAATTAAAGCCTTTTACAGTAATTATACTAAAATCGTTTTATCAGTTTTGATGGGGTGGTTTTTATTCGAATTGTGTCATATATCATTACGTCAAATGAGTGATGTCGTCAATTAGTATCCTGTAGAGAAATTGAATAGACAAAGTTTTGTAAAAGGTACATTTCATTTTGTAGATACCTGCGGTGGAAAGAAATGCCATATGTATGCAAGATGTAAAAATAATAAATGTGTTTGTGGCAGAGGTACTTACGGATCAGGAGAAGCATGCAAGCGTATGTATTTTATTTTATTTGTTTATGACTGTTTAATTTTATCCAATTTAAATGGCTTGAATCCAGTATTCAGAATCCAGTATTCAAAACTACGTCCAAAGGCGTAATATATTCGTCAACGCATTCATATTGTGAAATATGCAAGCACCTTCCACGCCAATCTAATTTTGCAGTATTAACACAGCATTATAATTTTCATCACCGAAAACTGTATTTTTAAAAATCACCAGTTGTGTTTTGTTCTTGTTGTCAGGACTTTGCGGATGGAAGCGTCTGAAATGTGGAGACAACGCAAGCTGTTTCCGAGGAAAGTGCAAATGTGATGGTGGATTCGAAGGAAATGGCATTGTCTGTAAAAGTAAGCGTTCATAACCTCATACATGATCTACATTTGTATAACAGTAAGAGTTCATAACCTCATATGTGGTATGTAATAGTTCATTCCTCCATAGAGATTCGCGTTAGCTTAGGTCCCTGGTATCCCTGCTTGCCGTAAGAGGAGACTAGATGGGGAGGTCCTTCGAATGAGACCGCAGAAACTGAGACCCATGTCACAGCAGGGGTGGCATGATAAAGATCCCTTCCTGTTCAAAAACCATAAATGGCGAGCATAGGCTTAAATTCTGCAGTCCTTCACTGGTGATGGTGACGTCTCCATATGAGTGAAATAGTCTCAAGAGAGACTTAAACAATATACAATCAATCAAGCATACATAGTCTGTAAAAGTTCATAGCACCATATATCAATTTAATAATGCGTCATATCATTAAAATAAAACGAAAGACTTAAAGGACCTTCTCACTGCGCAGCATAACATACAAATGTATACAAGTGGTTTGTATTGATTTTTTTCTTTTGTTTTTAGAACTTTGTACGTGTGCCATCATGAGTCACACGTGGTACAATTTATATGATGGAAACTTTATAAGGTTTGCTGGAACATGTAAATATACGTTGTCAAGATATAACAATACCAAGTCTCGGTGTCAGTATAACGCGGAAGTGAAATACAAAAGGACAGACTCTCCTAAGAAGGGTACTATGTTGGAGTACTTGGAATTCACAGCTTTTGGAAAGAAGATACACTTAGGGAGAAACTTAGAAGTCATGGTAAGGCGAGATTTACACAGAATTCAATATATTTTAAACACGTCAAAAAACAAGAATGCATCTATGAATAATAGTCAGAAAATTAAACGTATCTTTTTCAAAATGCAACCACTTCGTAAAGTATATTTTGCAAAATCAAATTCCATCTTGTGCAACGCATGTGCTCTCCTAAATGTCTTGCTGTATTTGTACTTTCAGATTGATGGTCTCCAGATCTACTTACCTTACCTATCCCCCATTATAAAAATTCACTACAGTGGGCTGGGTGTGATGGTTATCTGTGACAGTTGTAGCATTAGGTTGTTCTGGAATGGACAAGGCGTTGTGGCATTATCTGTTCCAATGGATTTGGGCGCTTCTTTGACTGGAATCTGTGGGAACTGTAATGCGAAGAGAGACGATTTGAGAACCAGTAGTGGTAAAGATGTATCTAGCTATGGAAAGACGGTTGGGTCTTATATTGGGGAAAGTTACATTGTGACAGAGGCTAATAACAACCAAACGTAAGATATGTTTAGCCCTCTGTGAGTTTTTATTTATTCAGTGTACATGTATATGTAATCTATATAGATCCATTGTTGAAGGGTATATTGTTAAACAAAAATGAAAGGACTTTTCAAGAAACTGCTTTATATCCTGGTTTTATATACAATTGTCATACTGATAAATCTGTTTGTAAAATGATTCTAGGTGCGAGTCTCTCAGATCCTCCAATACATGCTGGAACCGGCTGGGTTCCTACTCTTTTAGGAAGTGTGGTCTATTGAACAAGAGATACAGGTATTCACCTTTCAAACGTTGCATGAAAGCCTTTCCCGAGTTGGCAGACAGGATGTACAAAGCTTGTCGACAGGATTATTGTGCCAGTCCAACAGATGCTGAAGCCACTCTATGTAGACATCTTGAAGGTTTCGCCACTTTATGTGCCAAACGTGGTCAACTTGTTTATTGGAGATATCGTGTACCAACATGCAGACGGAGTGAGTTAATATATACATGTAGTACTAAATTAAACATTGGCAAGTCCGTATTTTTTGTTATATCTAATGCTTTCATACGAGTGATCTGAATCACAATCATTGTAGAACTCAAATGTGGAAAGAAAATGTTTTACTGGTGGATGTCTTCCGGGTGTCCCAAAACGGGTAGGGAACCAAATGCAGAACGTAAATGCAGTCTTCCAAAGACTGAGAGTTGTCGATGCATGCACGGCTATGTTCTGAGTGGAGACAAATGCGTCAGAGCCAAGGAGTGTGGGTGTTCGAAAGGATCCAATTATTTCCCGGTACTTTATCATGGTGTTTAAATGCATTACTTATCAAAAGTGACACAAAAGACCATTTTTGAAAATAATATATCTCTCTTTATAGCTCGGGTCGTCGTATATTAAGCCAGATTGTTCTGGAAAGGATGTATGTCGTAAAATACCGGGTAAGAAACGGCCTAGGCTGGTGAAAGGCAAAGCACAAAACTGTCACACTGAGGCCACCTGTGACGTCATACACGGTTTACCGCAGTGCACCTGTCAAATTGGTTACACAGGTGATGGCGTCGACAAATGTAAACGTAAGTAATTATATTTTCCCGCGTTTCGACAGTAATAAGCGGGAAAATGTTGTATTTACTGTGTGTATTTGAAATGGTATAGTCCATGCAGTGGCATGATCCATTCATGGGAGCTCAGGTATTGACCAATAATTGCATAGTAAGGGGTTTTTAAGATAAGGTTTTGTCAAGGTTTTCACTTCTAGCCGCCGTCTCGCACGGGTTAAACAAACTTTCATTTTTTATATTTTATGTATATCATGTTTTTAAGTATTTTTGGAATTTTGTGAGGTCCGTTCACAAACTCCCTAACATCCAGCGGCACCTGGCAACGGAACACAGGTTTTCTAGAGTTAAATCGTTTTATCTCTAGTTTTATCCTGGCCGGCCCTGATGTATTTTCGGGGAGAATGATTATGGGCATATACAATGTATATGTATGTTGCTCAGTTGCTACAATTTCATGCTACAGTTTTCTGTTGATATAATTATCAGCTGTTTGTGTATTTATGATTGTATAATAAATCTCGGCGTCCTGCACGTACGGTTGGCTGTCGGGCAATATATTAGTATGTTGATTATTTTGTAAGGAGCAAGGGTAATACATAATGATATTTGATCAGTCATATTTCGACGGCGATTTTTTTTTTGAGCTATGGTTTTTGTATATTTAATTTCTCGATGAAGTGATCAACATACAAATCTGAAAGATCTGTATGTATGAAAGCGATACTTCCAAGTAAGAGGTATAAAGAGATGCTTTCTGTATTTATCTATATTTTAGATTATATTGATATTTCGCAAACATAGAACAGTTATACCGTGCTTTCTTTTCACAGCGGCTACCTCGTGTTCTGTGACAGAGAAAGTAAGGAATTGCAGTGCCACGATAGAGCTAGCAGGGGAATGTTTCTACAAATCAAGACATACACAGACCTGCCAATACACAACACTCAGCGTCACGGACGGAAAGACACATCGTGCTTACGTCAAATTCAAGGGGCAGGATAAAAGCCGTTCGTTGTCTCAAGGACGTACGTCTTTGGGATGCGCAGACTTCACGTTCACGGGTGACCGAGTCATTATAAAAGAAACAATATGTGATTGCCCTGGACATTAAAATAACCATTTATCAACTGTAATTTTATGTGATTTTAAATGGTTCATATCAAGTTTCCATCATTATATAAAAAGCAAGATAAAGAGTTATTCATACCCAATATCATAATACTGTTTACCTGATCAAGACAGATGACTTGTGAACACGCCACTTGCTTCCATCTTTTTAAAATGTTTCCAAAGGTCCGTGTTTTGGGGTTTTTTTTGTGGGCTCTATGAAATTCATCACCGCTTGCTATTTTTATCTTTTAAGCTCAAGTGAGCTATTCTGATCCCCCGTTATCCGTATGTCTGTCTGTATACTTTCACATTTATGACTTTTTCGCCTGAACTAATTTCAATCAAACCTGGTGTAAATCATCCTTGGGTCAAAGGGGTTCAAGTTTGTTCAAATGAAGGGTCATGCCCCTGTCAAAGGTGATTTTGTCATGAAACTGCAAAAATATGGTGGGTTATCTAAAAATATTCTTTTCAAGAACCACTAGGCCAGAAACGTTGAAATTTCTTGACATAGTGCAGATTCAAGTTTGTTAAAACCATGGTCCCGGAGATAGGGAGGGGCCACAATATAAATTGGCGAAGTAACAATGTATTAAACGTAATCATAGTCCCAAAAAACACATACAAAATCGAGTGTAGGGCAACACGGACCTTCGACAAAAGCGAAGGCAGGATCAGGTGCCATGGAGGAGTAGGAGATCATAGTTTTTCGTACATGTAAGTAAATATACAGGGGAAATCTATGAAAATCTTTCACTGGTCCAGAAGTGTGGGTGTTTACATGAAAGCTTCCTCACAAAAATTGAATCAAGTTTATTCAAATTATCCCCCGATGGGCAAGTTGAGAACAGAATATAGGATCAAAGTTTCACATGCTGTTATACAAGAAAATTCTCTCAGTGGGCCAATTTCAATCAAATTTCTTGGGTGAACGGAATTCAGGTTTGTACAAATAAAGGACCATTCCCCCATCAAAAGGGGAATAAGCACGACAAGTAAAAAATCACATGACTGTGGGCATTTAAAAATCTTCCCAAGAACCACTGGACCAGATAAGTCAAAACTTTCTGACAGAATGTAGATTCAAGTTTGTTAAAATCATGATATGCGTGGTTATGATGGGACCTCAATTGTGATAAATGTTTTACATGCAAAAATATAGGGGAAATCTTTAAAAGTATTCTTCTCAAGAACCACTGGACCAGAAGAGTGGAGGTTTATATGAAAGTTTCTTGGTATAGAGTAGATTTAAAAGTTTTACATGCAAATATATAGGGAAAATCATTAAAAGCATTCTTCTCAAGAACCACTAGATCAGAAGAATAAAGGTTTATATGTAAGTTTCTTGACAGAGTAGATTCAAGTTTGTTAATTTCGTTGCCCCCGGGGGTGGGACAATAAAGATATCAACGTTTTATATGCTGATCTATAGGAAAATCTTAAGAATCATTTGGCCGAACTCAAATTTGATACACAACATACTTGGATGAAGGGAATGCAACTTTGCTTAAATAAAGGATCTTCCCTCTTCAAAGGAAAAGTAATCACGAATAAACAGAAATAGTACTTGGATAGGTCACATGACGCCGAGCTGTTAAGACGTGTTTGTTCCAAGCTATGTTGGAGTGGGAGGGGGAGGGGGGATTTTTGAAGGTTTATAAAACATTCTGCTTGATTTCCTTCGTTCCACATGTTCAAATTGTACTTATTTTGTGAATATTTTGACTTTTCACGGATTTTTGAATGACCTTTGCACTATTCTTTGTTTCGATCCTGGAACAGTGTTTACTATGATGAGTTCCGATGGTAGATCGCAAGACATTCAAGTGAATCACGTGACAAACAGTCCATCGCCGTACATAATTTTCCTTATCAACTCCATTTGATACAAATTGGCGAAGGTAACAATGTGTTAAACGTAATCATAATCCCAAAAAACATATACAAAGTTCAAGTGTAGCTGGCAGCAACAAGGACCTCCGACAAAAGCGAAGGCAGGATCAGGTGCCATGGAGGAGTAAGCATCCTCTGCTGACCGGTCACACCCACCGTGGCCTTAGTCGAAACAAGGTAAACGGGATTACCCGTCGTCAAATCTAGTACGATATATCCTGACGAACTCGAAATAAAAGGACACCACAGAATCTGACATATCTGCTTCATATTTGGATATGTACTTAATATTGACTCTAATGACAGACTTATAGCTACACTATATGATAAGCGTGATGACTTTTCATTTTGCAATCGTCACCTTTCTTTTCTATGTAGTAATATACCACTATCACCTGCGTATGTGTGTATATTCCCAGTTGATTCGATACGCAAAAGCCATGCTCTGCTATCTAGGATTTAAAGCGAGGCCAACTACTAATAAAAAAGTTGATGTTGCAGGGTTATAACGAATCTCGTTTAAAGTCACCATTTTGTAAATTCTACAGTCGCTATATTGACTTTGTTTGCGATTACAAATTATCAATAAGTCATATGTTGACTGATTTGTTTAATTCCCTTTGTTAGACTGTCATTTTCGTAAGTAGATTTGACGACGGGTAATCCCGTTTACTTTATTTCGACTACGGGCTCACGGCGGGTGTGACCGGTCAGCAGAGGATGTTTGCTATTCCATGGCACCTGATTCCGCCTTCGCGTTTGTCGGAGGTCCGTGTTGTCCTACACTCAACTTTGTATAATATATGTTTTGGGGGGATTATGATTATGTTTAATACAATGTTAACTTCGCCAATTTATATTTGAAAGTGGACCTTTTAAGGCCCATTTTTTTCAAAGGCAAAGAACTGCAAAGACAAATTACGAGCGACACTAGACATATATATGATTTTTAAATATCCGTTGCTGTCAGCCAAATAGTATCAGATATCAAGTACATCCAAAATGATAGAGATACAATGTATGGAGGGCGTATTTCAAATCTGCAGACAGTAGAACAAAACTGTTTACAGAAGGTATTGACATCCACAATAGGTACAGATCAGTATTTATCACACAACTGCACTGTTTCCAGGTTCATAACACGGGTTAGGAAAAACGATATGAACTCGTAGCTGAGAATGCAAATTAGGTAGGTCATTCACGGGCTCAATCAATCTTGCGCTACGTAAAGAAAACTGCACATCAGCCTTCGAAAATGTAAACTTTGACGCTAAAAGACATTGTTTTGTCAACTAGGTTTTTCCAACGGCACTTTGTGTCTTTTATGAAGTGAAAATAAGTGAAACAGAAATTCAGTCCAGCTTCTTCAAATCGTGACGTTGCAGACGACGTCACAATCGAATTGACGACGTCAAACAATAACAAATCAAAAAATTCGGGTTGTGAAATAGAAAGTAAATCAAAATATGCTTTAATGATCGTTGTATGATAAATTAGAATCTTAAACTCGTGCTTATGGCATATGCAATTATATGAAATGAGTTACCGGATTTAATATTTCCCTCGCCAAGGCTCGGGAAATATAAATCCGGTAACTCATTCATAAATTCATATTGCCATGATAAGCACTCATTCAAGATCCCTCTATACCAATCCATTTTCTTGGCAGGGCTCAAAGGCACAAAAAAGTAGATTATTAAGTCACTGTGAAAGGAGTTCCATTGTCCGTTGATGAAGATGAAACCATGAAAATGCTTGACCAATTTCATCTGAACTATACAAGTGACCTCAAATATGAAAATACACGAAATCTAGACACTAAAACAATGACAGAGATTTTAAATGGAAATCGCTTCATTTACATATATGAGCACGCTGTCAAAGGGTAAATTTTTACCTCTTCCTGCAAGTGCACTGGTATTCATTGCGGCATGTACCATTATGGCCAATCGGGTGCAAGGTCTGAAAAAACAAGAACATTACCCCGGAGAGGAGGCCTGCCAACAACATACCGAAACAATTTCAAAACCCAGTAGATAGGTGATTTGAATGCGCGATATATGCGGATTGAACACGCGATGCATAATTTATGTGTGTGTAACAGACATTTTCATGCCTCTGCTGAG
>CAJDSM010001434.1:0-15721 GCA_903981925.1 Ostrea lurida
GTCATAGAATGGTACTGTGTAGTGTGTTTCTACACTTTGCTGCAAGTTATGTCCCTTGTTGAAAGTTGTCCGCCATCTTGCAGTGGAAAAATTTCTGTTTCCCTGCATTGGCTTCTGTGATTTATTGATCTTTAAATTTGACGTCTGCTAATTTCTCTTATGTAAGAGTTTTAATGAAGTTGGTTTTGGAAAGCAAGTCTCAGAAAGTAAAAATACAGCTGTTTCGTCCTGTTTAGATAGATTTAAGTTCTTCTGTTGAATGTGGGATATGTGTTAATGATCCTCTTTTGTCTTTTGCAGTAAAGCCAGCCCCAGTATCACACATTCTGGCTGATAACATCACGTCAAGTACTTGTTTGACTGTCAAATGGAACAACTCCAAGGCTAGTCACAACCAGATATATAAAATCACTATGTCCAATGAATGGAACAGTGAGAAAGTCATGGTAAGTATAGAATTTTGATATTAATAGTTTAATAATCGCCATACAGCCCGTGAGTGTTCCCCCTACAAAAGCAGGATACTATAAAGGGGAAAAAAATCTGATTTAGCGTGTGCGTAGAAAAAAGGTGGTTCCTTTAAAGTTGTGGTTTCTGCATCGTGAAGTCTTGAATCTGAAAGCATTCCACATTAGGGGCTATCTTTCTAAATGCGATGGCGCGTATGGTGGGCTTCTTCTGTATTCAGAATACACGTACACCATTACATGCTGTATGCACATTGAAACACAGACCATTTTATACTGTTGTTTTCCATTGTGATGGGGAATATTCATAACCTGTACTGTTTGTACAGGTACTCATTTCATTCAGGCACATCATTGGTAGATTATATAATTTTTTTTATATTTTGAAACATAAAAGCTAGCACTCTGTTTTAAAATATTGGCCTTTTTAATTATTTTTCAGAGAGAGCTCAAGCAAACAGGCTCCCAGAAGCTGCAGGATTTAGAGTTTTGTGGGCTAATTCCATATACAAACTACACATTTACCATCATTCGGAAGCCGCTGCGTCTGGTACCAACTGGTGGAAAATCTTTTGGCTATGTAGAGACTGGCTACTGGAGTGACCCGATGTCTGTCACCATTAAAACATTGCCAGACGGTAGGATTGTATTTGGCATCTGCAGATATAATGTACCTGTAGGTCAATTTCACAGTCATTTTTTACCAAATTAAGTCAATGGTGTGCAGTACCAGCTATTAGGCGTTAATCAGATCTATTATAAAACAGTAGTTTAACTTTTTTTCTATTAATTATTTTGATAATTATACCCCCCGCAAACAAGTAGGGGGGGGGGTATATAGGAATCACTCTGTCCGTCCGTCTGTCTGCAGATTCGTGTCCGGGCCATAACTTCTTTGTTCTTTGAGGTAGGCATACCATATTTGGCACATGGTTGTATCACTATGAGGCGATGTGTTGCATATATTCATTACCTCTGTATGACCTTGACCTTTGACCTAAGGTCAAATTTGTAAGTTTTTAACATGAATTCGTGTCCGGGCCGTAACTTCTTTGTTCTTTGCCATAGGCATTCTATATTTGGCACATGGATGGATCACCATAAGACGATGTGTCATGTACTCTGTTTGTTTGTCTGTTTGTCTATCTGTCCATCTGTCCATCTGTGAGTGCAGATTTGTGTCCAGGCCATAACTTCTTTGTTCTTTGACATAGGCATATCATAACTAGCATATGGGTGAATCAATATGAGAGGATATGGCGCATACATTCATGACCTATTTTTGACCTTTGACCTCAAGATCAAAGGTAAAATTCTCTAACTTGGATTATATTTGGCATGTGGATGTCTCACCATGAGAGGATGTATCACCATGGGAAGATGTGTCACGTACATTCATTGACCTCTTTAACCTTGCCTTGAATCTCAAGGTCAAACTTGTAGGGTTTTTTAAGATGGAATTCTGTCCGGGCCATATCTCTTTGTCACACACTGTAGTGACTCCAAGTGAGCATTAAAAAATAGGTGGGGGCGGGGGGTTATCCTTTGTGAGTTTTACTCACAGTATTTCTAGTTTTGTCCAGTAGTGCAATTCTAAAATTGATAGAAAGGTTTAATATGTGTGTATACCCAGGCGATATGTACAAGTATATCTTGTGTATACCCAGGCGATATGTACATGATAATCTTTGTATTATACCCAGCGATGTACTGTTTCGTATTAAGCGAATGTCACATGTATAATCTGTTTAAGCCATAATGTACTACTGCAGAGAAAAATGTAAAACATTTGATCGGACGACAAGCCGTGTACATGTGAGGCCATATACCCTGTCAAGAATAGATGGGATACAAAATGCTTCCATAGTTAAACTGGCCTCGTGAACATAAATCGTTATGTTATTGCACTTTATTTCCACATCTTATAGTTTGAGTATTCTCAAAAATTATTTGTAAACAGTACATTTACTACTTTTGATAATTATTTACCATAACTCCGCTTATGACCGTAATAACAATAAATATGGTTGCGTGTTTGTAAACCAATTTACCGTTTGTGACGTCTAGTAGTTTGAGAGATGCACCATTGGTTTTAGGCCAATCATAACGTTGCGTGCCTTAGGATTTCCAACTTTTTTCACATTAAATCAATGTTATAATTTAAGAATAATATACAATTTTTCTTTAGGAATTTTTGAATTATTAACTGAAAAATGCCGGATAAAGTGTGTACACTAATAAATTTAAAGATTTTCCTATTCACTCAACTTTCACTTTTTTCCTCAAAATCCTTGTCCCTTTAGCCTTTGACTGTTCAATTCTCAAATTGATCCGCTCTGCAGTAGTACATATTCGTTCTTATGGATTCTTGGCAGGGTATAGTGGACTGTCATATTTCCCTTCAAGGTGTATATCTTCCCTCGCCTGGCTGGCTCGAGAGAATAAAACTTTGACAGGGAATATGAGTCCACCATATACCTGCCAAGAATCCATATAACTAATAATATCTTGTTTATATACCCAGGTGATATGTACAGTACATGTATATCTTGTTTATACCCAGGCGATGTACATGTATATCTTGTATGTTTCAGTGCCAGCATCTCCTCCCAACATCACACAGGGGAGCTTTGACCGTTCATTCAAAGACAAGATCATCTTATACTGGAAGGTAGGAGTGTGATATTATAATGGTACATGCATCACTCCAAATTATAAATTGTACAGGCTTGTTGAGGCATAGTATTAGTTACTGTAATGTTATGAAATGTTTTGTGAAAGACCATGTGATATTTGGTATACACACTTTTAAAAGTTGCAGAAAATACATTTTTGTTACTTTGATTTAGTTGTCAATTTACAATCATTTTTTTTGCAATTCTGTGTGCATAGTCAGAAATGCTTGTTAATGTTCCCCAACAAAGTTTGGGAACATATCGTTTTTACTCTGTTTCTTCGTATTCTTCTCTGACACTTTAGTGTCCGAAAGTGTTCTCAGAACCTACACTAGGAATCGATATGAAACTTTTCTAGGATGATAGTATATCACTTGTACATGTAGGTGTTCGGAATGATAGTCATTTTGTCTGAAAATGCAAGTGCATTGGAATTTTGTCACACTAACTTCGGAGTCAGTCTAACTTTTTCATTCTTTATTCAAATTGTTTGATGTTTATATGGGAAGTAGATACTTTAGTTAGACCCCTAACTGATCTGCATTGTCAAAATTACAATTTTGCATGTGCATGCTTGTGTGCTTCATTTTGATTTGATAATATATCTGTAACTTTCTTATGGATGAAGACAATATCATTTAATTTTATTTCACGTGATCACCTATAGCGCCGATCCTCACTGGTTAAACACCTTTTAAGAATTGAGGTGATTTTTCAATCACGTACCTTTAACAACAACTAAAGTATAATGAACATTTTTTGTTGTTGTAAGAACAAAATTAAATGATAAAAAATAAATCTTATATTTTTTCAGGTGACATGCAGGTTATCACTGAGATTTTAGACGGTCAAAGTTTTACTGTCTAAAATTCGGTGATACCTGCAATCACCCGAAAAAATATAAGACTCATTTCTTGTGTATTCATATTTATCAAACAGGTAGATAATATGTTTGTCTATTGATTGGTATGATAAAATATGCCAACATGCACACGCATGCATTGTCTTTTGAAGTTAAGTTTTTGTTTTTCATTAAATTCTTTTCAAATTGGGCTTTGAATATGTCTTGGTATTCTTCAACTGATCTACATCGTCAAAATCATGATTTTGCACGTGCATGCATGTGTGCTTCATTTTGATTGGATAATACTAAAACGTTTATAACTTTCTAATGAATGAAGAGAGTGAATTAATATTTACCACACGGGTAGACACTACTAGACAGTATGTTTGTCTATTGCATGGTGCAATAAAATATGCCAACACACATACACATGCACGTGTATTGTCTTTTGAAGTTTGAATTTTTGAAGGACTATAGTGCTTTTGTTTTTCATCAATTCTTTTGAAATTGGGGCTTTGAGTGTGTCTTTGTACTCTTTACAAATTGTTGTGGTTAAAATTACTGGCCATTATGTGCATACACGTGTGCTGAATTCTGATTGGATGATTTTAGAATCAGCATAATTTTCTTATGTGTGCAGATGGACAACTTATCAAAATTTATACTGTAGGCATATGATACAAATGCTTTTTGAACAAAATCAACAAAAATTACAAATACTCAGCGCATGTCTACATTTGCGAGAAGGCACGTGCATTGCTATTCAGCTTTTTTCTTTTGGATATTGATCACCACAATTATGAAATGTCAATAACACAATTTGGTACATTCTATAGAGAAAGTTAGAATGTAAGATGATTGGTTGTGCAGATCGAAGCACATTGACACCACTTTTTAAATGGGGGACGTTTGGGGAACATCCGTAATGGTCCTCATTACAATAAGTACTAGTTTTAGTTGATTTTACTTTGCATATTTCAAACATTCAGACCTGATTTAATTAGAAATTGTGTGATTTGAACCTATTTTTATTGGATATAAATGATATACAATTAGGTTTGAATGATAGCTCTGACAATAACTTTATAGGTTCTCACCTAGAAATTATGTAAGATATATATGCATTCAAAACCCAATGATACCTGTTCAATATGATACATGTGCATATAACATACTCGTCATACAAATAATGATCCGTTTCATTTTTGTTGCACAGCCAATAAAGCGCATGGACAGGCATGGAATAATTGAGAGCTACAGGATCAGCTATGCTTCTCAAGATGGCAGCAACACGAGTACTATGGTTAGCCTGTATGAGAATGTTACACTGGATCTGGGGGAGGATATGTGGTACAATGTCTCTGTAGATGCTGTGACCACTGAGGGGTACTGGAGTCCAAGTGCGTCGTTAGTGATTCCGCCTAAAACTGGTATGAAGCATGTACTGGAAGACGGAGGGGTTTCAGCCATTAAAGAATTAAAACATTGTTTTTATGCCCCACATCGTAATGATGACTGGGGCATATTGTGTATGATCTGCCAGTCTGTTTGTCTTTCTTGTCTGCATCTGTGATGTTTTTGAAAAAAATTCATACTCTTGGAACTGAAAGTGAAAGCTAAACAAGGTCATAATGTCAAGGTCAAAGGAAAATACACCACAAGTAGTCTTGACCAGGGTCAGAGACATTGTTGCAGAAAGACGTGTTGCTTTCAGCAAAATTCTGATATTTCCAAGATCAGCGGATAGAAATTTTGAGCTCTTTAGTTCACTTTGATACTGTGATGGAGAGTATGCAGTAGTGTGTTACAACTGTTCATGTTATCGTCCTCAGTTACATAGCAAACCTCCAATGTCAGGGAAAAACAATTCAACATAACCAATCATCAAATATTATGCCATCGTGCTTATCACATGCTATCAATCATCCCCTTCAACCTTACTGGTTACTGTGGAAATATAATAATATCACCATTCTTTGAACAGACATAAAATCTATTTGTTTAGTTTGTACGCTGGAGTGAATTGAGTCACCAAAAATGGCACCATCTACCTTTATGAGTTTTTTCAGGTATCAGCAGTGGAACTAATTTCCAAAAAATGTAATAAACCCCAGTAAAGATAATTGATGTAGGTCATGGCATTCCAAGAATCAAAACTGAAAGTCACAATGAAAATTTCTGAGGCAGGGGCAGATCACTCTGATATATTTATTACTAACAGATGGTTTGCGTTGGAATACCAGTATTGAAAAAGAATGTGGCAAATAATTTCAAACACTTATTTATTTTTGAATTATTATTATATTATAAGTATGAAAGTTACATCCCTAATGGTCAGCCTTTGCTATGATTATACTACTGTACATGTACCACTCTTTTACAGATGAGATGATTCTATCAGAATCTGATGTTGTGATGGAGCTGAATGAGGACAGATCTACTGCCAATGTCAGATGGAAGGGACGGGAGGCCTGTCAACACTACGTCGTCTTCTGGGTGGCTGTAAGTCCACACTAATTAATATAAAATGCGAAGTAACAATGTATTAAACGTAATCATAGTCCCAAAAATCACATACAAAATCGAGTGTAGGGCAACACGGACCTTCGACAAAAGCGAAGGCAGGATCAAGTGCCATGGAGGAGTAAGCATCCTCTGCTGACCGGTCACACCTGCCGTGAGCCCGTAGTCGAATCAAAGTTAACATGGTTACCCGTCATCAAATCTAGTACGAAAATAATATTATATAAATAATGACTGCAAGAGAGGGTTACAGTGGAAATTGTCACCCCGAGAAACGCTCAGGTCAACAATGGTTTTCAATGGGTGACTATTTCCACTGTAACCCTCTCTTGCAGACATTATTTATTATATTATACTGAATGTCATGGATTACGAATCTCAATGCAACTGTTTTGATCAAATTGACCAATGTACTGAGTAAATGCGCATTAGGCCTAACGAGATTGAAAGCTTTCGATGTGACGTCATAATACTGTGATGCAAAAACATAATGTCAAGCATAAACATTGCAAAACTTGACTAAGTAAGATGTAAACATAAAGAAAATTGCAGAATGGGAATACCTAGCTTCTCATTTGTGATTTGCGACCATTGATGCTGATTTAACATTTGCAAACATCTGTTTTACCGGCTCCGCTAGAATGGTGAACCGTACGCGCATAAATTTCGCGCAGTCAACATTTTTTAGAATAACACCCGTTGTCAAGCAATGTGGACCGTTGTTACGTTTCTCACACACTGTGGGGCGCGGTTTTATCATTCAGCGGGTGCAGTCTGTTTTATCAAAGGTTTCTCAACCAATCAGAATCAAGTGATTTTATATGAAAGTATGATATTATACATTATTTATCTTCATTGTCATCTGTTTAATAATAGTAAGAAAATACATCCGTGAACTGCAGCAAAGTATTGAATTACACAGCTTTGTGTATAGATATGAACTCTTTTGTTTTAATAATCTAAATTTCCCCCTTGAAGGTACTCCTTTTATACTTTGGTGGAGTGAGGAAATTCGTGTAAATTAAGTGCTTAATTTCCCAAGGACACAACGTCAGCCCAGCCACGGCCAGGATTCGAACTCGCGAACTATCGGTCAAAAGTCGGATGGCTTAACCATTAGGCCACCGACGCCACAACATTGATCACTTTATAGTATTTCTTATTACAGGGTGATACCTTAGCCTGGCAAGATGTCATGTATAATACAACAGTCCTTGATCTGCCAATACCCAGCGTTGAAAAAGTGGGCGTGTCTTGTTCTGCCGAGTTACTGTCTAGTGCATCAGGAAATTCGACCATTGTAGGTGGAGGTTTTCGGTGGAACAAGTGTATATATTTCAAAGGAAAAGGTTTGTGAAAACATATAATGTTCACATCATGAATCGGAGGAACCATATAGTGGTAGCCCCATTCTGTCAATCATTCAGTTTTAAATCTGTACCAAAGAATGGGTACTTCAAACTTTGTTGGTCAGGTTAGGTGTAAGCCAAGGTTTTATGTAAAATCCTGACTAAGATATAATGTAAATAAATGTTGTAAACTTGAAAAAAAAAACCCAAAAAAACCCAATTTTGTATTCTGTATTCTCCTGATTCCCCTTGCATTTTAGAATATTAAATCTTCTATGTATATTCAATGAATTTGTCAAGACAATTTGTACCATATATACTCGCCTATAAGTCAGATTTTTGGGAGTAAAATTTTGGTCCATAAGTCTATGTCTGACTTATAGGTGAGTCCTAGGGAGATCGGTATTTTTCTAGTCGGCGAAATGTACCCATTTTTAAAACAACTCTGACGAGTGATCATGGTCATCGTCCAGGACATCGAAATACTATATGATTTGACAATTTTAAGGTAAATGATAAGAGAATTGACATGATATTGATTTTTGGAGAAAGAATAATTAAATGCCAGCTTTTTTCTCAAAATGTCCTTTGAAACGGGCAAAATCAGTGAAACTTTGATTTGAAATAGTCAACCAATTCTGGCAAAAAGTTGTACCGACTTATAGGCGGGTCAATGGCAAACTCCTTCAAAATGATCTCAAAAAACACAACCGACTTATAAGCGAACCGACTTATAGGCAAGTATATACGGTATATTGAATGTCATAATTCAATGAAAAATTAACAAAGCACTGCTTCAGTATTGTATCATCATGGTAAATCCAAAACTTAACATTATACACCTATAAGGTGGTTTGTTAGTTACACTCAATATAATATGCACAACGGAGCCAGTGTTGTAGGAATGATAATGGCTAATCTGATCAAGTGGAGCAAGTTTAATGATTGTGTTTTATATGTGGAAGTTTGTAGTGCGTGGATTTCTCTTGTAATGCATCAAACACTTTTTAAATCAAGGATATAGATATATAGAGAATATTACATGCTAATATCCATATCGCCTTCGGCCCTCGATCGGGCTGATATGGGGCCACTCGGGCTGATATGCCTTGCGATATGGATTTTAGTATGTAATATTCTATTTATCATATACTGTCAAGCTTAAAATAAGCCATGGTATAGCAAGGCATTTTCTATGTTACAACTCTACAGGCCTATCTTCCGTGATGTAATTTTCCATTATGACGTCTTAGATATGAACTTTTGCACGGCGTGCAGATATTGGATATGCATTTTTTGCACATCATGCAGATATTGATGATTGTGACGTCATCCATATCAGGCCATGCAGATTCTGCATAATCAGTACCAAGTATATGATAAATGATCATTCTCCATGCTTTTTTTATTTACCTCCAGCTCCCGCCCTGCCCGCCTCGGTGACCGTGACCCCGCACAATAAAGCTCTCGCCCTGGCCTGGTCCATCGACTGTGATGACGACTCCTCCTATCCACACTGGTTCAACGTCACCTGGTGTGAATTAGATGAACGTAAAGTGTGTCAAGGTTAGTGAAAAATTGTCATCACGCAACAGTCAGTTGAGGTTAAACACGTGGGGGTGTAGTCATTGTCGTCATTGTGACATGTTATCCTTGTCTACAGGGTTGGAAATTAGCTTACTTATATTGGAGAACAAAACAATCTTGGCCACCTTTACTATTGTATTATATTGAATATTGTACAATGGCCATTCTTTAGGACAACAAAAAAAATGAGAAAAGCAAAATGGTAAATGTAATGTGTATGAGAGACAGCTGAAGTACCTGTTTGACTTAGACTAGGATTACTATTTTGGTCAATCTTTTTTTTTTAATTTGCGGAGGGGATTTAGCATTGCAGCCTTGCGGCTGTGTGTGTGCATGTCTGTGTATGTGTGTGTGTGTGTGTATCTGGAACCACGTGAACAAGAAAGAAGTAAGGGCATTCATATAAGGAATGAAGCTAATTTTGACCTATGTTATACGATATAATCTAACTTGGTACAGTTTACGCTATATAATCCATGAAGTGGATTATTTTAAGCCTAAAATGCACCAAGTTAGATTATATCGTATAACCTAGGTAAAAATTTGCTTCATTCCTTATAATTTAATTCAGAAAATTACATTTAACGTTATGTGATGAATAACTTGCGAGATAATAAGGATTTTCCAGAGGCAGACGAATTTTGCTGTAGCACCAAAGTAGAAACAACACCGTCAAATGCATTGTGACGTCATAAAGAGCAAGATAGAGTATACAAAAATAATTGATGTTGCTCAATCTTCTTTCAGCCAATCAAATTGCTTGTAACAAGTAAAATCAATTTATTAGAGGATCATCAAACCCTCCACAAATGATGCCCATGGAGAGAGGATGAACCCTATTGATTTTCAAGTTCAGAGGTCAAAGGTCAAGGTCACTTTAGACTAAATATTTGTAAAACTAATTAAGAGACACAGCATTCATCAGAGAATCAAACCTTCCACAGATGTTGCCCATGGAGAGTGGATGAACCCTACAGATTTTGAAGGTCAAGGGTCAAAGTTCAAGGTCACTATTGCCTTAATTTCTTGTGAACAAGATAGAAGACACAACACTCATCATAGAATCATCAAACCTTCCACAGAGGATGAGCTCTATATTTCAAGTTCAAATTTCAAGGTCACTATTCACTATTGTTTATAAATCTTATGTTGCAATGGAATGTTACGTTTTCGTTGCCTTGTTTAATTATTATTCTCTTAGGACTTGCAAATGGAGTACCTACGTTTGAAGTGCTATACCTATACCTCTACTATTTGATTATACTTAATCAGAACTTCTGCAATTAATTAAAGACTGTGTTCTAAATTGTGAATGAATCAGTTAAAGTTAATTATTTATTTGTTACACATGTGTTCTGCAGTCTCCAGTTCAGCTGACCAGGCCTCAAATTCTGTTGTAGATGACCCAGATAAAGGAAAATCTTCAGTGTTTAGGATTCAGTTATAGAACTTTTATGTATAAAGTTTCTTTTCTGACAAGTTCCAGATTAAAAAAAATGACCTCCCTCATCCATTTATTGTCAATAAAAATGAAAAAATAAAATGCCTCCCTCATCCATTTATTGTCAATAAAAATGAAAATAAAATGCCTCCCTCATTCCATTTATTGTCCAATAAAAAATGAAAAATAAAATGCCTCCCTCATCTGTGTTTGAGAAAATTGGGTCTTGGTTTTAGAACCAGAGAATTAATTATGTGGCCTTATCAAGAGGACGTCACTTTTCTTGAAAAGCTATATATTTTTTTACATGTATTAATTTTACGTATAAATTTTTATAACATTGCATTTTGGGTATTGTTTTAGATTCACTTCATGAATTATTGGAGCCAGACGAGAGGAAGTACAGAATCAAGGAATTAAATTTCGATAAAATTTACCGTGTGAGAATTAATTCTGTGTCCAAAGATGGCAGAGTCAGAATCAACCCTGATTTTTCTGATGAGAGTCTTGTCTTCAGCAAATATGAGGATGGTAAGGACATTTTCTTTCTGAGTTTTTGGTGTACTGGATCTTACACTATATACATGTCACTCGGATGTTTGAGAAGTATTCTGAATTGCAGAATTCTAGCTTATCCAAGTTGAAAACTTAATTTGCAGATCAAAGTGTGTCCATCTGTCGTTTTGTAGACTTTTACTTTTACTTTTACTGGTGCAAAGTATTCGAGAATGATGAAAAACCAGACCTCCAGTTCAAGGGGGATAATTCAAAGATATTTATTATCGGCCGCAGGAGCGGCCATCTATTTGTGATTCGTGTTCCAAAAGCGCATGGTGAATAAAGGGGAAGTGTTTAGTGTTTCAAGAAATGAATTTATTCAATAATATTTGTAAAAGTTCTGAATAAAGAGTTTCAAAATATGCATAAATTAAAATTAATAACTGTATCAATGTGTTTCATTATTATTCATTATTCAACAAATATTATGAATCACAACTTAAACGAAGTTATACAACAAGTACTCCCCCAAGTGCAGTGTGTAAAATATAGAAGCAATTCATTATGGGTTTCTAGATATTAATTCTATAAAATGGAAAATAATAACAAGTTATTTTGGTTTGAACATGCACACGTGTAGAAACAGGACTAGGGTAAAGTGCGCTTACCCTAGTCCAAGATGGCGATAGGCATGTACGCTCCAATTTACTCATTAAAATATTAATGATTTCCTTCTTCAGTCGTATCAATTTTGTACCAATTAATTCGGAAATGTCAGTTTTAAATGACTATCTGGAGATTTTTATTTAGATTTCACGTATTTAGCCAGAAAACTGCCTCGAAGTTTTGCTACGGATTAGGGTAAAGTTTTTGGAATTTTTGAGCGATTAGGGTAACGTTTTTTCACGACTAGGGTAAAGTGTTATACGTATTCGTACGTCAAATATACCAATGTTTTCATTTTATTGGTATAAACACTCTTTCACGCTGCTAAGGGAATTTAAGTTAACAGAGATGCGATCAACACAGAGATCACCAATATTGTAAATCTTATTATTTGCATATAAACATAAAATTCCACAAGTCTTGAACTGTTATCACAGTATTTGGATATTATCTATAGAATTTATGAATTACTCTGTGATGACATTGACGACAATTTTTTTTCTTGATGCACGACTATTGCGTGTTTCCTAAACAAAGGGAATCACAAACCGGTACATTAATTATATATATAATTATTTTATGATGCAAAATTGTCACTTACTAGATCAGTGTATCGAGAAACGTGATATCATTTGGGAATGTTCAATTGCAAAATCCGCAATATTTCGTCGTTCTAAAAGGTGTAACACATGTTACATGTATCATATGTACATTTTTAAAAAAGACATTATATGATCACATATGATAACACCTTTTTTCAAAAAAGACGAAATATGCGATTTGGGTGGATTTATTTATATTATTAGGGGTGGGTTTATTTGCATAATTTATATTTGGGAACAAATAATACAAAGTTTCATTATCTGACAACCGAGCCCCTGTGCCTTTACCCACCCCTTTCGAGCGATAGTGTTTCGATCAACAACATAGGCCCGTTTTTTGTTGTTGTTGTTTTTTAAATATATTTCATTCCATTGATTCTCATTGTCTAATTTCACTTTATCAATTTTAAAAAGTGTTCATTAATTGTAACCTTTGCCCCCCCCCCCCTCCCCTCTTTGTGTTATATAATCTCGGATTTTCTGCAGTAGAATTCAGTTGTTAATACATTATTTATGTTTCTATGAAGGCTAACTATTTTTCAAACTGAAAGTGCCCCGAAGAGAAGAATTCTCTCAATTTACGAAGTTAGATTACTGTTTAAAAACTATCTCGCTTACAGATCAAACGAAGATTGTTCAGTTGAAGAACTCTTACGGGCGTAACCGGGAATACATGCACCCCCCCCCCCCCCCCCCCCCCCCCCCCCCCCCCCGCACACACACGCCATTTAAAATGAGAATGTTAAAATCTCTCCAGGCTTCCGGGACTTGCGCCTCATGGATTCCCTTCCAGCCCGTCCTGGAGCAATAATAGGCTAAAACCTCTCGGGTGCCGGGGGGAGGTCACCACCTACCAGAATCAGTGGGGGCAAAAGACCCAAACTCTGAGTCTATTTGCATACCCCACAGGGAATCGCTGGTCACGGCCCTGCCTCTTTGAGAATTAAAAAGTGACATGTAGTATTTTAGTTGTTCCTGATTCAAGCTGAGGATCGTATCATAATACCATTACCTTCACTTGCGTCAAAATAACATCGATCTGGCGGGGGGGTTGAATATCATGGACAGTAGCGCAGCTGGGCTTAAAATATTAAGGGCATAAACTTTCTAAAAGCTTGGCTAAAATTAGTGGGGTCACATACTTTCATAAAAGTCTGCAAAGCAATGAGAGTATGGTGGTGGGATACGCCTAACACAGCGTATTCCTATCAAAACGGTGATAGCATCTCAGTATTCCATATGGTTCAAGTAATAGTCAAAAACTATACATATAGTTCAAAAATGGTCTGGACAGTCATTGATGACGGAGAAACCCTTTATCGCATTTCAGTCTTGAGCAGTGATAGACTATTACATGTATTAAATTGGAAATTCATTCAATTTATGAAATACTGATTACAAGAAATTAATCTTACTTTGTCAATGTGTGGATGAGCCAACATATAGTAACGATGGGCATCATAAATAGCTAAACCTAAACGTCGGTTATCAACAACTGGATACGGATTTGGATGAAACTATAATGTATGTGCTGTGTAACATGAGAAATAATGTTTTGACTGCCCGAGAACCTCATATTATTCTGTATTTTCTCAACCATGTATTCTCAGTGATATTCTAGTAAAAGAATATTTGATGTTAAAAAACGGGGGGGGGGGGGGGGCACAAACCCACTCTTGAAATGCAGAAAACACGTGACCCCGCTTCACAAATGTCGGAAGCACGTGCGCCGCTGCCACCCCCCCCCCCCCTTCCTACGTCCTTGTTTATATACAACAGACCAGAAGTTAAGAAAAAGGTGTCGGAATAGACGGTGTAGTTGCACATGATTTAGAGATTTAAAAAAAATTCCTTTTCAAAAAAATTTCAGAGATCTCTAAAGCCCCACCCCCTTATCCATTCAAACACTGCGCGTATTTTTTGGGGAAAAAAATAGCTCTTCGTCGACGTATTAATTTGTTGACTATGGGGGTATTATGCGGTGTATCATATACTTAGAAATTTCAAGTTCAAAAGTATTAATGTTTTCTATATGATGCATTCATGATCCATCGGTAGATGTTTGAAAGTATCCAGATCAATTATACACAGCCGGGTATACAGCTATCAATTCGTTTTAATTGACTAAGCACATGTTCTAGAGTTTAGGATATTGTGTCCATATAATAATTGCGGCACAATGAGAATTTTCTAAGTCCTGTAATGTTTAAGAGTACTGAATTACTATTCTAAAATTGAATTTAACATCTAAGGAGACTACGTAACACCCTAGAACAAACCTTGAAACGAACAATTCGATATTTTACTCATTTACTTGTATATTTCTATATGCGTTACCACAGTCATCAAAATTGCTCGCGTTACCCTAGTCGTGAATTTGCGTTACCCTAATCATGGTCAATTTTTCTACCCGCTTTATCGCCGTAGTATGTACTAACCATGCGTATTTTTCGGAATATTTACCTTCTTCTGTCTAAACTATTACAATATTAACTTTCACTTTCGCAATGCAAGGTCCATATATTTATATATTAAGTAAAATATTTCAGGGGCGTACATGCCTATCGCCATCTTGGACTAGGGTAACGCACTTTACCCTAGTCCGTTTCTACACAGAGAACAGTGGCGTCATAGCTAGTTACTATATTCAAGGCGATATGTGAACATCACTCTAGACACAAACCCTAGATCTGTTCAAGGTGGATAGAGATTAGGGGCTGGTGATACTGTAAAAGGAAGAAGGAAGGGGCAGGAGTGCTTGATTTGTTTTTTTTATGTCCCATGCATAATGTGTCACTCATATTGAGACATTATCAGCTGTAGGTGAAGTATCACAAATTTAGATTTGTGTATAAGGTAGATCTGTACACCGTCATAATGGCTGACTTCCGTCTGAAACATGGATGGAAATATCTATAGCAGGGTTATATGTCAATTCATTTCAAATTCAAATGCACAACTGAGTAGCTCAGTAAGTTTGTGCGTCGCCTTCTGAACTACAGATCGCGGGTTCGATTCCAGAAGGGATTTTAATTAAAAACAAGAGGCCCAAGGGCGACATCGCTCACC
>CAJDSM010001437.1:0-16820 GCA_903981925.1 Ostrea lurida
AGAATTTTAAATGATAAAACGTAAAGTATATATCTGTAAAACTCAGTAATTGCAAAAACATTCCTCGTAAATTACATTAATTCGACTCGTAAATTACAGTGAATGTAAAGTAATGAAATTGTGGTCATTTGATCTAAACTTACTTTACGATGATTATCAAATGGTTTTAAGCAAACAACAACATTCTTTGGGACTTTGATTTTGCCATCTGTAATATACTGTACTATACGAGTCAATATCGTGAGTAAATTATATTCTATCGATTGTATTTTGGAAAATTTTTATACTTGAATCAAATGGTATACTTGGTACTTTTGCAAATACTAATCGTTTCATGTGCTAAATGTAACATTAAAACTTTTAAAGAGTATTCTACTTTCGAAAAAAACAATTATTTTCTGTAAATCTACGGGACACAACGGAAAATAATTGTCGTATTATATGAATGCTGTTTATGGGGTGTATTAATTTGATACATTATAAAATTTAAAAATATATAATTAGGCTATACACGATCATAGATAAGAATTAATTTGAAAATGAAAAACATAAATATTAGGGTACTTTACGGGACATAAAGCCGTAATTTACGGGCCATTATAATAGCGCCATTTTGTGTGTACATATGTATGCCTATTCGACCAATTTATAATGCTTTGACAATGTACATTGAGAATAACCCATGGTAGCACATAACAGGCTCGTCCCGTATGATTACTTTCTTAATAACTCAGCATACTGGTTTTTATGGAATATCAGTTTCATAACTTTTTTATTGTGAAGAACTAGATGGAAATCTGTATGAAATTGGATAAACTAGACAATATACATGTACTATTGATAAGAATGCATTTTACCTTTTTTCTAAAGCACAGAGTATACCAAGTTCTCAGAATTAATTTGGGCTCGTTGATTACATGTAATTTGGCGACCATTAATTTATCAGTCTTTTATTCATTTGGAGTTATTTTTGACGTACAGTCTGTACCAAACTCTTAAATTGCATATTAACCTACCCATTCCTAGTTTACGTAAACACTCAACGTTTGATCCTAATTTGGGACCTTTATTTTTATAAATTGGACTTCAAAATGAAAAATTCAAATGGCGACAAGGGGTTTTTGTAGTGTTTCCGAATTTTGGACTCTTGTTATATAAAAATTCATGGTACAATGTATTTATTTTTATTTTTTAAATGGGTTCTTATGCCTTCCTCAACATTTCTCTCTCTAAAACAATGCGATATTTGGTATTGTATGTTCATAATTCAAATCTGAATACTGGCGACATGGTTTTGCTGTTTTATATGAGAATCGGTGATATACAAAACATAACGTCACAATCAGTAACATGACATCACAATCAGTTATTAATTTCACTAGTGAAAATATCATTTTAAACTACAGCATTTTACTGTTGAAAATGGAATAATTATTTATTTTTAATCTTGTTCTCAGTAGTGCATAATATTCTTTCATTTTTTTGTTATTTATTTATTTATTTTTTTTTTTTTTTTTGTATTTAGCGAGTGCGTGTTGTAAATTACATCACTTCAGGAAGAGTTGTATTGTCTAATAACTCGACATACGAGGGACGGTTACACAGGATAAACGCAGAGGTAACGGCGTACCTTGTTATAGATGGAAATATCTATGTACGTTTGATATAAGCAATATTTAGTCTTCATTAAAAAAAAAATTTGACCGCTCCTATTTTCAGATAATTTTGAAGATTATACCAAAAAGTATTTCTTTCGAGTCCAGCAGAATTGATCTTGGCGTGGTGATTGGGGGCAGTGTAGGGGGGCTGGCATTCTTGGTGATCCTAGTCTTCGCTCTGTGGAAGGTATGGTGTTTGGTTGTTTTTGTTTTTATTTTTCAATAGCAATGCCATTCAACGGGATTATTTATGTCTGTCTTTAATATTGACCCTGCTCTTACTTTTCTAACATTTCAACACCTCGATTTCGTATGTACAACCACGGTAAAACACGGATATAATATAGCAAACCTCCAGGGCCAACGAAAACCAACCTTTGTTATACAATAAAACAGAATTATAACAAACCTTCAAGGCCAACGAAAAACAGTTCGTTATAATCAAATTTCGTTGTACAGTAAAACGATAATTATAGCAAACCTCCAGGGTCAGTGAAAAAATTCGTTGTAACAAACTTTGTTCTACAGTAAAACACAGTTGTAGCAAACCCTCAAGGGCCAGCGAAATATAGTTCGTTGTAACCAAATTTTGTTATACAGTAAAACACGGTTATAGCAAATCTCCAGGTCCAGTGAAAAACAGTTCGTTTTGACCAAACTTTGTCATATCCAGAAAACAAATCGGTGTTCGTCTTCAGAAACATGGTTAATTGTTATTAATTATAAGCATGTTCTAGAGTAGGTAAAAGGTCAAATCAGCCATTAAGGCCGAAGTTAGGGATATGATGTTCAACACACACACACACACACACACAGCAAACACAATCACACACACGTATGGATGAGCTTCCCACATACTGGACAACACGTATTTACGTGAAGGTTTTATAAATAATTTGTACTAGTATTCTCCTTCTGTATATTATTGGAAATATGACGTTATTTGTGGGGGTTTTTATGTCGTGTACTATTAACATTTTGAAATCAAATAATTTTATAGGTTGGATTTTTCAAAAGACAAAAAAGAGAAGAAGTTAATGAGTATAAACGAAGAACTGCGATTATGAAAAGGCAATCAAGAATTTCCAAGATGTCCAAGGCATCTAGAGTTGCAACATAAGAGGACCTGGGTCTGTGGATTGATATATCAACTGATATATCGTCTCCTTGTTTGTGTACAAATATCCTTTCTAGACTCGGAAGGGAAATTCATTTAGTATTAGAACATGTCTAGACTGTTTGAGTAAGCCAACAGCGTTTCTGCTATATTTGCATGCATTCTTTAAGAAGTTTATAAATTTTCAAGTTTTATTACTTAATTGATGAATATATTTCAGATCTTGCGTTTTTGTAATTGGCATTTTATCATCATCATTAATTCCTAATTAAGCCATTCAACTTTCTTTATTCCTCATTATGTTTCTCTTTTTTGTTTTGTTTTTTTTTAGTTTTTTTTATTGTTTTTTTTTTTTTTTTATTATTTTACACGTTTACATTGTACAGCGCTTTAGAGTGATTAGGCACTTTATAAGTGTTGTATAATAATAATTCCAGTTGAAAGATCCACCAAACAATTATTCTTTTTACTTATGTGTATATCTAGAAATATAGTACTACTTTTTGCTAAGAAAATATAAGTAATAAATCTATATTATCATTATCGAACGGGTGATCTATTTGTGAATGTGTTAGCAAGCGCGAATGTTTCGTTAAAATAACTCCTTATCAATAACATGCATAAAGGTTCAGAATAAACGCTTTTCAAACATATAAGGCTTATTTTGATTACTGTAATCATTACGTTTCATGAGAAGCTCTGGCCTTGATTTCCTGGCCTCTATTTCCTCGTTTACAGCTTAGCTTTTTTATCTGTTTTTTTTTTTTTTCTCTTGAGTGTATTTCAGAATATAAATAGGCGAAGGTAACATCGTGTTAAACGTAATCATAATCTAAAAACCATATACAAAATCGAGTGTTGGGCAACACGGACCTCCGACAAAGCGAAGGTAGGATCAGGTGCCATGGAGGAGTAAGCATCCTCTGCTGGCCGGTCACACCCGCCGTGAGCCCGTAGTCGAAATAAAGTAAACGGGATTACCCGTAGTCAAATCTAGTAAGAAAATGACAGTCTAACAAATAGTATGAAACAAATCAGTCAACATATGACTTAGTGATACTATGTAATCGCAAACAAGGTCATTATAGCGACCGTAGAATTTGCGAAATGATGACTTTAAACGAGATTCGTTATAACCCTGCAACTTCAACTTTTTTGTTAGTTGGCCTCGCTTTAAAAAATCCGCATACGCATAGCATGCTCTTGCGTATCGAATCAACTGCGAGATATACACACCATAAGCAGGTGATAGTGGTATATTACTACATAGAAAGGGAAAGTTGACGATTGCAAAGTTAAAGTCATCACGCTTATCATATAGTGTAGTTGTCAGTCTGCCATTAGATTTAATGTTTAGTAAAATATCCCAATATGAAGCAGATCTGTCAGATTCTGTGGTGTCCTTTATGTCGAGTTCTTCGGGATATATCAAATGGACATAATTGTGAAAATCATGATTGTTAATTGATAACACATCATCTATATACCTATATGTAAGGTTGAAGGACACGGCAAGTTTTTTTGTTTTTATATGTAAACTAGAACATGGGGAAAAAACACGCACTAGGAAAAAAAATTGATTCACAATTAGTCTTATATTGGCCGAGTGCAAAACCGGCTTATAGAATGGTGAGTTGATGAGCGGGCGGGAAAAAATTTTCTGAACAACATTTAGTTTACTCAGTAATTACTTATCGTAGCCTCATGACATTTAAACATTTATCATCAGCGGGGGGGGGGGGGGGGGTGTCCTATAACCGTGGGATCCAATTTCTGACCTGTCTGACACCTACTTCCTGTTTACCGACTATATTAACTATAAACCTTGTTCTGTATGATCGATCTTTAGATTGAGGCAAGATACTGACACGGAAGTTGATGTTACAGGGGGTTTTAATTGTTACAGGGGTTTTTATTGTTCAGGGGGATTTATTGTTACAGGGGGTTTTATTGTTTACTTATCGTTACAGGGGGTTTTATTGTTACAGGGTTTTTATTGTTAGAGGTTTTGTTTTTTTATTGTTACAGGGGTTATTGTTTATATTGTGACAGGGGGTTTTATGGTAAGGGGGGGGGGGGTTATTGTTAACAGTATTATTTTTTATTGTTACAGGGTGTTTATTGTTACGGTTTTTTTTTATTGTTACAGGGGTTTTTATTGTTACGGGGGGGGGGGGTATGTTACGGGGGTTTATTTGTACGGGGTTTTTTGTTTATTGTTACGGGGGTTTTATGTTACCAGGGGTATTATATTGTTACGGGGGGGGGGCATGTTCGTTGGGTTTGTTATTGTTACAGGGGGGTTTAGTACGGGGGGGGGGGAGGGGGCGATTTGTTACGTTGGGTTTTCATTGTTACAGGGGGTTGGTCGGGTTATTTGTTACAGCGGGGGTCTTTATTGTTAGCGGGGGGTGGTGTATTGTTAGTAGGGGTGGTGTTATTGTTACGTTGGGCGGTTATGTTACGGGGGGGGTTGTTATTGTCTACGGGGAGGGGGGTTCTTGTTACGGGTTTTTTTTTTATTGTTACGGGTTTCATTACGGGTTTTATTGTTGACGGTTTTTTTTATTGTTACGGGTTTTTTTATTTGTTACAGGGGTTTTATTGTTTACAGGGGGTTTATGTTTACGGGGGTGGGTGGGGGGGGTATTGTACGGAGGGGGGGTTGTTGTTACGGGGGAGGTTTTGACAGGGGGTTTTTTGGTTACAGGGGGGGGGGTTATTGTTACAGGGAGGGGGGTTGTATTGTTACAGGGGGTTTATTGTTACAGGGTTTTTATTGTACAAGGGTTATTGTTCAGTTTTTTATTGTTACAGGGGGGGGGGGGGGTTATTGTCACAGGGGTTTAACGGGGGAGGTTATTTGTTACAGGGGTTTTTTTATTTGTACAGGGGGGTGGGGTTATTGTTACAGGGGGGGGGTATTGTTAAGGGCGGTTTTATTGTTACAAGGGTTTTATTGTCACAGGGGTTTTATTGTTACAGGGGGGTTTAAGTCTCGTATGAAGTTAGCATTTTCTGCACCTATGCGCAAGGTGATCATGATGGTTGTATTTGCAAATAAAACCTGATGAATGCCGTCTGCTGCTACCTTACGTTCCGATAATGACTACACAATACTCCATTTCCTGATAAAAAGAGGGCTCACGGTGGGTGTGACCGGTCAACAGGGGATGCTTACTCCTCCTAGGTACATGATGTCACCTCAGGTGTGTCCACTGGTCCGTGTTTGCTTTTCTATTTATCGGTGGGTGTATGCTGCTCCTTGGCACTCCCTCTTTGGCATGTCCGGCAGGGGTTTGCGTTTGCTTTATGAGATTAATCAATGTTGGTTACTGTATCTGAAGTTTTGCCCACGAATGCAGCAAAACATAAAATTAATCATGGTACAAGTATACTGGATCCACAGGATTTATTTTGCGCATTTGATCACGTGATCATTGAACTTTCATGCTAAATACAAGCTGGATACTAGTATATGTTCAGTTAATGAACTACACAGCTCCTGGGACTGGAATTTAACTCCTGTCCCAAGAGTAATCTCAGTCAGATTTAGAGAGGCGACCAGTTCAAATATTTAGCCTCGACGAATCTCACTGAGATTACCCCAAGAGATACAAGCACATAGATCACAATTTTTGTGTAGGTCTCCCAAGATCATCTCTATCCACACGTTTTATACAATGATGAGTAGCAAGGTAAATTACCCCACTACATTCGAAATTACAAGAAAAGATCTCAATGAAACAAACACACCAATGAACAACTTGTAACATTTATTTAACATTGATCAAATTTGGCACTTCATGTATGCCTTTCTAACAATTAAATACATGTAGTCTAAGTAATACAGAATCGTATCGACTAATACATTATCATTTTGACCTATACTACTATATGCTATCACAGTGTGGAGGTATAAAAAATCATACGTGAGACTACGGAAAACAATTCCTTCTGAATTTCATCATTCCACACAAGACTTGTTTATGTCGCTGAAGGGCCTACCCATAGAAATTTCAAGAGGTTAAGGTCAAGGCAAATTTATTCACAACATTATTAAAAAAAAAAGAATGAAATCTCCCTATTTGGGGCATTTCCTCTTTTCCTTTTTATTTCTAGAATGTCACATTACCAATGTGTAAGAGAGAGAGAGAGAGAGAGAGAGAGAGAGAGAGAGAGAGAGAGAGAGAGGTCTATACTAAAGGAACATACTCCTGTCGGAATGTTAAGTAATAAATGATGGTACTCAAGCTAATTTTCAAGATTTTTAAAAACTTGTTTGAAAATTTTCAGATTTTGCAAAATACAATCTCCTACATTAGATTCGAACCCACTCAAACTATTGCTGTCCTTTCGGGACTAATAACCCCCGCGGGGCACACTATACATGTATATAACGAACAAAATAGACTTCCTCAGATTAAACCAGAATTTGTCAAATTAATTAGCCATCTAGTATTTTTTAATCATTCAATGTATGTGCTTCTCAATGCCACACACTTGTTTTTCTAATTTTGAACATATTTGCATACATGTTCAAAGGGTAATAAGATCCAAAGAAAAAAATCCTGCTTCCTAATTGATTTTTAATTTTTATCAAGATTAACTATATTTAGTACATTGATATCACAATTATCTTGAGTTCAATATCAAGGAACCTGCTTCAAGTTATTCACATCACATTTCCTCTCAACATCTTCAGTCATCAATACCCACTGAGAGAGAAATACCCAGGTATTTCAGTACATCAAATACTCTACATGTAAATATAATATAGTTATGATTTCATCAGACAGACTAGTAGATTCTATGAAATCTCCATAAACAAACACAAATATTACAATCACATATAAATAAATAAAACAATAATATCTTGTAATTTATCAAACTCTGGTAGCCGCTTACCTCCCTTAGATAGCCCCAATTGGAAGTCTGGAGATTTGATGATGTATAGACAAAAATGATCAGTGTATGACATACATACACACTAAGAATGACTCAGAGACTAAGGTGACTACTGACAAAACTAGCACCATTCATGACTGTGAATGTACAAATAGGAAACAGGCTGTGTTGTGAGGATAAAGGCCTTGTATAACAAATACTTTCAAAGTTAGAAATCTACGACCGTTAACTTTTTTATCAAATCTTAAAAGGCAACAAACCCGCCCCCAACCCCAACCCCCCCCCCCCCCCCAACCCCTCCCCGCACAGTTTATGTGATACTGATACTGTTAACTGTAACAATAAAATTTAATCCATAGTCAATCTTAATTATACTTCTAGTACATGTACGTCTGTAAAAAAAATCTTATGATCTAATAATAACGCTATAAAATTTAATGGAATGTCAACTTAATTAATAACACTTTATTTCACCGTTAAGAACTCATTTCGTTTTATCTATAAATCAAATGCAGGAGCTATTAGCTATGCAGAGATATCTTTAAATATATCTGATATAATTTTGTCAAATTTTATCCTCCTCAGCAAACACGCCAAACAAGGGAGATAATTCCTGTTGTGGATTTACAATGTGGGCTGTGCATGACATTTCATAAAAATCCCGCCCAGCTATTTTTAGGGATGTAATCGTCCCCCTCTGAGGGCTAAAAAGTATAATCTAAAATAATTTCCTCATCTGCATTCCAAATTTTCAGGATTTGCCCCAATTATCAAATATCATCGATAACATCAAGATGTATATAATCATCAGTGGGAGTTGTTTCAAAAACTGTAAAAGCACCAATTTTCATTCAAGTAGGATTTCTGTTCTTAATATTACTTGTGGGGGCAACCATTCATGTCCTCCAAAAAGCATAAAAAAAAAAAACCCAAACAAACCCAATTTCTAAAAAATTCCGACCCCATGATAAATGGTGATTTAATGTGGTTTAGAAACATCTCTTGTGGAGCGGGATGCTCAGACAACAGGAGAGGCTTACAATGAAAAGCAAAAATGAACAATTTGCTACTTCCTGGTAACTTGAAAATACCAGTTTTTAAATCAAAAGGAAAAATAAAAAATTTGCTACTTTCCGGTAACTCTTGAAAATACCAGTTTTACAATGAAAAGGAAAAAATTAAAAAATTTGCTACTTCCCGGTAACTCTGTGAAATACCAGTTTTACAATGAAAAGAAAAATAAAAAATTTGCTTACTTGCGTAACTCTGAAATTACAGTTTTACAATGAAAGGAAAAAATAAAAAAATTTGCTACTTCCGGTAACTCTGAAAAATACCAGTTTACAATGAAAAGGAAAAAATAAAAAATTTGCTACTTCCAGTAACACTGAAAATCCCAGTATGTACATGTATAGGCCAATGGAGGGGGAAGCTCTTCACAGCATTTCCTAACCAACCTAATGAACTACACTTGTCCTGATAAAACATGGTACATTCATTTCTATCTAAATACACAACATGTACACCATACAGGTTATCAGCTCGCATCACTGCATTTAATCGTAAAAAAAAAAAAAAAAAAGAAATATAAAATCCACTCTGGCCCTTTTCTAGGTTAACTTTTAATGCTGAAAAAAGGTATGTGTATACTGTACAGCAAAATACATTCACTGTAAATATTACCCCCACCCCAATTTTTATATCTCCCAAAAGGTTAAACATAAGATTGATTGGTGTGCTTGTTTGTTTGCTAGCAGCTGCACATAAACAAGTACTGGATCAAACAAAATGAATTCTTTCTTGTTATATGCTCTTAGCATTATATGATTTCAGCTACAAGATATCCAGATTGTTTTTCTTCTGGGCTTGTAGAATTCTTTAAAAGTAAGTATCGCTTATTGGTCTAATGGACAAACTTGTTCAAGGTTCATTAAAATATTTGTCACAAAGACAGCTAATCTCATCAGCCATGATTGGTAAAATGCAAGATATCGGATTTTATAGTTCAAAGATGAGATGAATTCCAAATCTTGCAACACATCCATATTCTCAATGAGGTACCTTTGGAAATGTTATAGTTCAATTTGGGGAGACCTGGCAAAGGCTCATGTCTTTGGATTAAATTTTATATGAAAGTTAACAAAATTATCAAAAGGTATGGTGTGAATTTAGTATCAGTAACACTGGTGACTGGAAACAAATGATTTCATTTCATAGGACATCTAAAGGTGGTTTGTGGATTTATAAGGGGGTGTACTCATTGTGCTTTAATAGGCAGTGATAGAGGTCTCTAGACAGCCCCCAATCACTTCTGAACAGAGACTGTAAACCATAAAGAATATTTCTCATTTGCATATTCCAGGTTTCATGTCTATAATTTATGCCAGTGCACACCGTTACCATGTTTCCAAGGAATGTGATAAAGTATCAAAGAAAAAAGTTAAGTAAATCAAAATGAAAAAAACCCACCTGGATGCTAAACTACAATGTGCTCATTACTTGTATATTTGTAGTGCTGTAACAAAATCCAATACTATTTAGAAATCCTAAGTCAATTTATTGGGGGGGAAAAAAAGAGGACGGAGATGCGTGAAAAAATTGCATATTTAACTCGATGCCATCGATCAGGGTCTTCATTTCACCGAATCCTAGAACATTGTACGGACAAGATCGGACTGATCCCTGTCACATTCATGTTAAAAATATACAATGCTCTGGCAATTGCTATTCATTTCTTGAATCTTGCTACAATTAATTAACACAGAGTTGGTAAAGTACCGTATATACTCGCCTGTAAGTCGGTTCGCCTATAAGTCGGTTGTATTTTTTGTCATCATTTTGAAGGATTTTCCCATTAAGTCGTTACAAATTTTTGCCAGAATCAGTTAACAATCTCAAATTAAAGTTATACTGATTATGCCCCCGATTCAAGAAATATTTTCAGAAATGATGCAGGTATAACCATATTTAATTATCCTTTCTCTAAAAATCAATATCATTTAAATTTTCTTATAATTTAGCTGTGTTCAAGAATATTTTTTTTATCCAGACTAATCTGTCTGAATGATGATCGTGATAATCATCTGAGTTGTTTTAAAAATTGGTACATTTCACCGACTAGAAAAATGTTGATCTCCCTAGGACTCGCCTATAAGTCGGACATAGACTTTTGGACCAAAATTTTACTCCCCAAAATCTGACTTATAGGCAAGTGTATACGGTATTCAGGAACAACGAATTTGTATTACACTTGCAATTGCTCTGATGTAAATTGGTCATTTGGGTTTATCAGGTATAAATTGTTATGTGATGACCCATTTTTTTGTCAAAATTAAACTTGATTGCATTGAAATTTTAGCAACCTGTAAAATTTTCACATTTTATCATTTAATTTTTCTCTTGGAGAAGGCCTGTATGAATTGAAACAGATTTCGAAGTTTGACAAGAGGCGACCGCCAATGGGAGGAGATCTTGCATAAATTGTCAGCCCTGTCACCAGCATTGTCATCTTCATCATCATCCGACGGATCGGCATCCAGCGACAGAGACGAGGTGGAGTCCGAATCCAGTAATGTCACACTGTCGGACCACTCCTCACAACTGAAAATGTACGCAGCGGCAGTCAATACAACAATATCGCTCAGCGGCAGTCAATACAACAATATGGCTCACTCCCTTTATAGTACACATTATGTTCTCCTTTAATCACAACACTTCAATGCCATTTACTTTTCAATGTTGGTGTGTGTTTTAAATAGATTTTCAAAACATTTGACCATACCTGACTGTTAATACTATATATCTACAGGGAGTTTGGTTTAAACAACACACATCATGCACTATTTCAACAAAATACATGCAACTGGTGTCCTTTCTGTGGATAATTCCGGGCTTTTCCGTCCTGCAGCTGTCCATTCCATCCAGGACAATTAGTAGTGTTTGGCACAAGCTGGCATCTATTGAAAGATTGACTGGACGGTACGTAGTATTGGACGGTATGGGTATTGTGTCTCGTGTAACGATATGTAGTATTGGACGGTATGGGTATTGTGTCTCGTGTAACAATACATAGTATTAGCCATTTCTAAACCTATGAGGAAGATGTAAATTTTCTGAGGCCTTTCTGTGATTCATGTTATGATATATTTGTATNATTAGCCATTTCTAAACCTATGAGGAAGATGCAAACTTTCTGAGGCCTTTCTGTGTTTCATGTTATGATATATTTGTATACCTTGTGGAAAAGGTGGAATTTTTGAGGAACTCCAATAACAAACTGACAAGAAAAATTATGTACAAACTCTGCTCATCCCAACACTATGAATGAAACTTCAATTGAGCAATTGTAAGACCTCACACACGTTCTAACAGGCTGCCCACTTACAACTCCGTAAAGAATTCACCCAGAGAATATCCAAACAACCAATGCAGACTGTCAATACTGAATGTGTTTGTATCACAGATTCTATGTAAAACACTCAGTGTGTATGGGCTGAAGGCAGCAATGCTTGATAATGAACAAGGCTAAATATTAGGACAGTGAAGGCACATGTTGATATTCTATAACATACATTATAAGATGCTTAGATACATGTAAATGGAGGCAAATTTCCTTAAACAGGGGACTATCCATACAAATCCAATGTTAAGATATTTTTTTATCCAAACTAGAAAAATTTCTCTGATGTCCGAAGCTGAATCCGTTTCTTTTTGCGATTAAGTTGAGCTCGCCGAACTGCATCCAAGCTAACATCGGCACTGTGTCGGACTAACGGCTTCAGGACATGTCTCTGGTATCTCGCAGAATTAAACATGGGCATACTTCCATTGAAGAGTTCCTTAAGGGGAGGTAAGCGGACCGCCAGTCATCTGGAGGGAGCAGCAGCTTTGTTGACGGTTTGTGAGGGTGTGGGTGAGGTGAATGAGTGAGCGGAGGAGGACGCAGAGCTACACTGTGACACGGTGCGAGCCGATCCCGACATGCTGTGACTGGCAGGTGCCTTGGGAGGTTTTTTGCCCATTTTAGGCAGACCTGAGGAGGAGGACTGACTGTGGAGAGACAAAAACACTCACTGACTGCTAGACATACAAACACTAAATCATACACAATGCATGCGCGGCCTCCTAATGTATCCCAACATCACAGCCAATTCAAAATTATTTCAGCTAGCTTCATATTTTAAATATCTCAATCAAGTTTACAATCATTTTAAATATATACTGAATCTAAAAAAATCTTTTATTTTTCAACGTCCTTGTATTTAGCCGTGAAGCACGGCATGAGATGCAGATTTTAAAGTTTTCCAGATGGATTAATTTGAAAATAGTTTTTTAAAGATAAATTTCAAAATTTTTCTGAAATCTTGCAGATAACAAACAATCACAGCTAGAGTTAAACCAATAAAACTGAGGCAGAATTGTGACAGTGAAGATATCATTGGAGAAGCAGTGAATGCACAAATGGAGAAACTAAAGAAAACTTCATCGCTTGAATGGATCGACAATCCCATTTATATATTGACACTACTTTCATTAATTTCAAATCAAATTTCAAGATATTCAATATATTGCAACTTTTATGTTAATTCAATAAACTAAAATGAATAACAAAATTTTAATAAGCTCGTTTTCTACATTTTTGATTACTTTAAACTCTTGCAGATCCATCCAAGTTACTAATCTCTCACCCACAAATTTTTGGATGTACACAAACTTATACATGTGAGTGTAAATATAACACCCCCACCTGCACTCTTTAAAATCACCAAAGATGACAAAAACGCTGTGCTGTTTCTACAAGCTAGGTGACCAGTTAGTAGTGGCTTGTATGGGTACATTGACTATACAGATTTTTTGAGAATTTTTTAAAAGTGTATATCATTAGTAACAGTACTACAATTGTTGTAATTGAAAAAAGTCGAATGCTTAAACTTGAACACGTACAGTTAGAGTAAATAAATTCATTTTCAGTTTCAGAATTCTGCAATAATAATATTTAAGGCAGGAACTTTCTTTCTCTAAAAAAGGAAGGTAGCCCACATTAAAATATTTTGCCCCAAATTTTGATTTGAATTTGGAAAGTATTTTATTCATGTATATATATAACAAAATACATACTGTAAAACGAGAATATTTAGCACTCTATTTATTTTAGCGCGCAGACATACAATTGCGCTAAATTAAATTGTGCGCTTAAACGTTTTAATTGACATCACNATTGTGCGCTAAAACGTTTTAATTGACATCACGTTAAAGACCAAGTGGTGTCGTTGCGCTAAAATAAGTGTGCGCCAAAAGGTTTTCATTTCTGATTGCATNTCGTTGCGCTAAAATAAGTGTGCGCCAAAAGATTTTCATTTCTGATTGCACTAAAATAAGTTTGCGCCAAATATTCTCGTTTTACAGTACATAAATTGGATTGGGCGGCAGGAGCGATGCCTATGCAAGCCCTCTCCATATTTTACCCCAAATATCCCAACCCTACCACCATTAATTTGACAAACATGTCGAGTTAAGTGTACATGTGGGATATGGATATAACTTTATTTTATTTTTCAGTGATATGCAGGACTTGTGCAATGCATGATGTGTTCCAATGATTTCTGTTCACTCTCAAATCACGCCAATTCCGGGGTGGATCGTTATTCGACACAATGACATGTGACTTACATCATTTTATACAAGGGAATCAAACTGCATGCTGCCCTATATACACACACAACAATCTGTATTAATTCTACAGTCTAGGTCAGGAATTTGTTAACAGCTCAGAAATGGTTACATTTCATTAAATAACACGTGTGGGCGGGGTGGTTCATGCTGGTTAACGCTATACATGATATAGGTTAATCCTCACAGGCCTGAGTCTTGTGATAACAAAATCAAATTTTACAACTATATATCAGCCTTATTCTAAAGTCTTTTGTTAAACTACAAATTATTGAAATCAATCAACTTATCATTCAATTTCTGTAATGGTATATCAGCTGGTATACTTTTCAGATGGCAAAGAACCACATTTTGTTGTATTTAGGGGGTGTGTACCTGTGTTTGTGGCTGCCATCTTTCTCCGCATGTTTACTGGGGGCACTGTGCGTCCTGTTTTCACCTCGATGGCTCAAAAGACCATTGGGAGGGCACCACTGTTAAATAAAGATCATTTTATTTTACGTGTTACATACAATATGATTGGCTGAAAGAGACTGAGGAATATAGGATTATTTTGTATAATCTAGCGTGGTAGGGGGACATCCCCTTGACAACTATCCATAGCACTACTTATTTGAAAAAAAAAATATTCTCAGTTGCCTACTGGCAATCAACAGAATATTTAAAATGTGTAGAGAAAAAAAAACCCACTTATTTCAAAAAAGACAATTTTTTTGATTTGCAAGTACACTTAAGCATTTAAAATGATATAATGTGCAAAATAATGGTAGACATTTGCGGAGTCCGCTTAGGAGATTGCTATATATAGATCCACCAATCTAAAAAGCATCAACTGCTTCATTTCTTGTGTATGTACTATAGTAGATGACTTCAGGTCATATCTATTGACATAAGGATCACATTCTGTGTATTGCTTGTACCGTGTTTATTCGTGACAAAGCTGCATACCATGGTAAGTCAGAAAGTAGTTTAAAACATGTAGCATTTTTGGAACATGCCACACCACATTTTGTGCGATGTCGGATTTAAAAACTTTTCTGCTAGTCCTACTGTCGAAGCAACTCAAAAAGTTGATCTTGTGCAGTAATGTAAACATTACAGCTTAATATACATATGTAGCCTATGCATGTCTTCCGNGATCTTGTGCAGTAATGTAAACATTACAGCTACATATGTAGCCTATGCATGTCTTCCATTATCAATATCGTTGCAAACTCCATCTTGTTTTGTCAAATGTGATCAATATTATTAAATGCATACTTCATCTTGATGTGGAGAAGTTATTTTCTCAGTTGAGGCTAGCTAAGGAAATCATTCTGCAGTATATTTTCAGTGTACAATTTGTTTACACTTTTTTTTGATAAATGCTAGTACACTTGTACAGTGTAGTTTTACCTTTTCACATTAAATTATAATGAATGAAGCAAATTTTGACCTAGGTTATACAATATAATCTAACTTGGTGCAGTTTACGCTTCATATCTTTATTCCTTACAGAAACCTCCATTTCCTTTAAATCTGACACTCATTTATCAACCTTGATGAACAATTCTAAAAAGAAAATTAATTGCTACTTTCATCCTTAATCATTTTACGTCTGAAAAGCGTTCCTTTTTTTCTTCAGTTAAAACTCTTCTTTGTGTGCCCATTCTTACAGAGTGTGTGAGAATGTTCATGAAGTATACAGAGAAACTTTCTGTCATTTTGATTTACGAGGGCAAAATTTAAACTTAATCACTTCTCTAAAAGTTTTGGGAAATCTGAATAAGGGTAAAATTGTTCATCAACACAATTTGGATAACAATTTCCATGTACATGTGCTTAATAGCTTAAAATTCTGTCTTCTTTTTCCATTGCGATGGTGTACATACTTAAACCATAAATGTTGGGCATTAAGGTGTGCTGCTCCACCTGCTCCACCGTGTCTTGACCACTATGTACCCACCTTCTGTTGTACCACTATGTACCCACCTGTCTGTTTACATGCTATAGACCACCTTCTGTTGTATCCATTATTGTACGCCACTGCTCTGTTGTACCACTATTAGTACCCACCTTTCGTTGTCGCCATTGTGCCCCTCTTCCTGTTGTATACGTACGCATCTGTAATTGTACAAGTACCCACCTTTCTGTATCTTCTCTTTATACAAATCAACAAAAAATCACATCACATTGTATGTTGTTGAGCAGATATACAGAAAAAGAGTAGGGAATACAAAAATAAAAAAAAATACGAATACAAACCAGAAGGTGTACAAAGCTTAGAAAATAACAACAGAAGGTGGAGCACAATAGACGGAAAAAAACGAAAGGTGGGTACAAGATAGTGAACACAGGAAAGGTGGTACATAGGAAAATACGAAATAGAAAAGGTGGTAAAAATAAGGTACACAGAAAAGGTGGTACAAAATTAGTGGAATACAACAAGACGAATAGTGAAGAGTACTTATAGTAGTACAACAGCAGGT
>CAJDSM010001439.1:524-21142 GCA_903981925.1 Ostrea lurida
TAATTACAGGTATCATTTCCTACCTCAAGCTCAAAGAATGGATTCCATGGTGATTTAAAATTTTGTAATTTATCGTACAAAAGTGACATGAACAGAAATTCAGATATTAATAAATGTGTGTACAGCTGTCAGTGTAAAAATGACATTGAATGCAGTGAAGTTATTTTGTTCACGGCGAATCAAGAAATCACTTCTGTGTGGAATTTATGTGAATTATCCGCAGTTAATGTTTAAGGAAGAAACATTTATAACTGTATATTTACACTACATGAGTTCACAGTTCAATGTGAGTGAGTTCAGTGTAGTGAGAGAATTATATTTACTGTATACTACTCCCATACTAAACAAAGTTTTGACTTTTGTGGTTTGTTTCTTATGTTTTACATCCCTTGCGGAATTTTTTTTACACATTCTGAGGCGATTTCAGCTGAAGGTAAAATACCGGAAATCTAGACCTATAGACGACACTCAATATAACAGTATAGCGAGGTGTTTTTTTTATTGTTTGGGCACCTGTCGTAACATAGGTATATTTATTTCAAAATTTCATCTGAAAGATCTGCGACTTCTATTTTTCAAACTGAGTATGTAACAAACACTTCTACCAGGAAAATATCTACAAAATCATCTGTTGATGAGTAAGATGCACGACTTATACAGAAAAAAAAAACGTGTCAGAAGATTCAGAGATCCTGTACAGTATGGATTGTATGACCATGATTTTGCATTGAATAAAGCATTGTATATCACCATTCCGAGAAAAACGTTTGTACATTTCTGATTTGTATGAAAAAAATGACATCAGAAAAAAAAAGAAAATAGAAATGATGAACATAAGAAGCATTAGGAGAGAAAGCATGCCAACATGATCGGGAACAAAATAAGCAAGACAAAGACATGGCGCTGAAAGAAGGAAATGTGGTCTTTAATTTTGACAGCCTGAAAATCCTCATTACACCCAAAATGTTTGTCAGTGATCTTTATCCAGATAGAGAATTGTGCAATGTTCGTCGATTTGTTTGCAACGTTAAACGTGGTAGCTGTGAGATGTTACCTTGTTTTTACATCCATAACAAGAAGGATGGAGAAAAGATAAAACTTGTTTATTAGTATGATGGTTGTACATTCCAGCAATGGAATTTACAATTCTGCACCAAGAGCTTACAAAGCGTGAAAAAAATTTCCAATAAAAGCTATTGCGCACAATTGCTTTGAAAGAGGACATTTCCAAATGAAAGAAGACTTGGTACATGTTACAATTGAAAATCAGCACAGATATTGGAAAAGTATAGTGCAGATGATTGGAATTTAGCAGTTTAGAGTGCAAAATAGATGTCTCAAAATATGTTCTTTCATTATTCTTCTGCCGCGTCAGGGACGTACTAATCAGTCGAAGACGTGATAATAAGTTACTCCTCTTTTGCTTCAACCCGGAATTTAGATAAATGGAGAAATCGGGTCTCAGCAGGTGTTGGCTATAAAAGAACCCTTAATCATACAGTCTTTTAGTCATGGACAGGGCGGGTCCTATATTTGTGCCGTCATCCACAGTCGGTGTCTCGGTGTCATTCTTCAATATAATTTAATCTCTTACTTGCTTACAAGCAATTTTGATTTGAAGTAGATATTCAAGAGCATGCTTTGTTTCTTATAGATAATATTTATGTAGTCTCTTGGAGACGCAGGTCTTCCAACAGTCCGTTGTATTCCTATGGCACTAATTTGCCCGTTATGGCAGAATCTTTTTTGCTATTCATTGAAGCTAGAATTTGTACCAAGAAACTGTACGTGGATAAAACAAAAACTTGCCGTTCTTCAACCTTACATATAGCGATAATAGATGATGTGTATCAGTTAAGATCATCATTTTCACATTATGTCCATTTGAATAATATCCCGAGAACTCGACATATATACGGACACCCAGAATCGGACATCTATTGCTCTATTTTGGAATATTTTACTTAACATTTGAGACTCTAATGGCAGACTGGAACAAGCTACATTATATGATAAGCGTGATGATTTGACTTTGCAATCGTAACACTTTCCTTTCTATGGTAGTAATATACCACTATCACCAGCTTAGTGGGGTTATATCTCCAGTTGATTCGAAACGCAAGACATCTATTGCGTTGCGGATTTTTATAAGGCAGGTCCAACTACTAACAAAAAAAGTGTGATGTGAGCTTATAACGAATCTCGTTATAAGTCATCATTCGTCCAAATTCTACGGTCGTATAATGACCTTGTTTGCGATTACAAATTATCACTAAGTCATATGATGTGATGATTTGTTATCATACCTGTTGTTAGACTTTTTCCTACGTAGATTTGCTGACGGTAAATCCCGTTTATTTATTTCGACCTAAGGGCTCACGGCGGTGTGGTGACCGGTCAGCAGGATGCTTACTCCTCATGAGCACCTTGATGCTACCTTCGCTTTTGTCGGAGGTCCGGATGCTGGCCTACACTCGATTCTTGTAGTATTTTTTTGGATTATGATTACGTGTTGGACACAATGTTATACTTGCCTTTTTGTATTGGCTGAAATACAACTTGCAGCACATCAATATTTTGCGATAATCTAACTGCTCTTGTGACGTCCTAGAATGGACGTCAGCAATGCTTTGATATTGTTTCCACTTTGTTCTGACGGCAAAAATTCGTCCGCCTCATTTCAAAACTCCTATTTCTCGAAAGTTTTATCATCACACAAAGTTAAATAATTTTTTTAGAATTAAGTTTAAGGAATGAGCTAATTTGACCTATGTTATCCGATAGTAATCTAGACTTGGTACAGTGTTTACGCAAATATATCTCTTCGCGGATTATAAAGCGTAAACTGCACCAAGTGTAGAATATATAAAAAGGCGAAGGTAACATTGTGTCAGACGTCATCAATAAGTCCAAAAAACATATACAAAATCGAGAGTAGGCAAACGGACCTCGAAAAAGCGAAGGTAGGATTAGGTCAATGTGAGAGTAGCATCCTCTGCGACCGGTCACATCCGCCTGACGCCTTAGGAATAAACAGTAAACGGGAATAACCGATAGTCAATCTAGTAGAAAATACAGTCTAACAAAAGGTATGAAGCAAGATCAGTCATAATATGATTAGTGATAGACAAGTAGTAACTAGGTAAAAATTAGGCGTTCATTCCTTAAATAAAGTGAACACGTTTTGATAATGAAGTTAAGAACATATCAATGACGTTGTTAGAATAAAAGTCGTAACTAGAATGTTCATATTTTTCAAGAACAAAGAAACAATGTTTAACGTAAATGTTTAAATGAATTTCTTGGTAATAAATAGTGAGATATATTTTTTGTTCTAAATGTAAAGTCTACAATTTTATTGACTAGATGTATGATAATAAAATAAAAGATGACATAAATTATCAGATATCGGCATTCCATTACTGTATTCCAGCATCATGCATAAGATTGTACAATATTAATATTATTAATATTAATGGGAAAATAAGGGGGGGGGAAACGCCCACACAATAGTATGTACAGTAGTAGGGGGAAATTTAACAAACATAAATGACAGATGGATTACTGAAGGAATAAATGCTTAATTTGCCTATTATCATATAATCGTAACTTGGTCAGTCTTACTTTATATCCGCGAAGCGGTATATATTATGCGTAGAACCTTACAAGTATGATTAATGGTAACATAGGTCAAATATTACTCATGCTTATAATTTGAATATTATAAAATTGTATTTAACATTTGTGTGATGAGCTAACTGCGCAGATAATTAAAGGATTTGAATGAGGGACGATTTTGCGCCCCCCCCCCCCCCCCCCCCCCCCCCCCCCCCCCCCCCCCCCCCCCCCCCCCCCCCCTCCCCTCCCTCCCCCCCCCCCCTTCCCCCCTTGCAACAAAGTGGAAACATTAACCGTCATGCATTGTGACGTGCATTCTAGGACGTCACAAAGCACAGTTAGATTATCCAAAAGTAATTGATGTTGCTCAATTATAGTTCAGCCAATCAAATGCTTGCTACAAGTAAAATTAAATTATGTAAAATAACATTATATTATGACGTCACAACTAACTCTGTTAAAGCGCAAATAAATTTGGCGCATTTGATATCAAGAAAAAAATGTTGATAAATGTGTAAACTAAGCGATTGTTATAACTCTTGAAGATTGAACAAGAAACCGGTGAGTTGTGAGAAGATGTAAGAAAGATGACAAATTGATACAGATATTTTTTACAAGAATATCGATACTCATCAATATTTACACTTCGGCTCTTTCTCATCCGCGACACATCAAAAGTGCAATTCCATACAACTTTGCAAGGAGAAAAATGCACCATCGTCAGCAGAAGGAAACCAGAAACCCAACGCCTTAATGAATTAAAAACTTTTTACAGACCAACACTACCTTACCAACCTGATTAATGACGCATAAAAAGCAAAGGAAATCGACAGATCTGAATTAATAATCAACACCAAGGAATGACAACGAAACAAAAATAATACCTCTATCACTACAACTTATCCAGGAATTTAACATCACACCGGAAGTCTGCAACCTCAATGAAATTTAAAAACAGATGATAAAATGTCCCGCGTTCTTCTTCAAATTTAAATTTATCAACAGCAAACGCCAACCAAAGAATCTTAGAAAAATGCTCTGCCATCGGAATTCGAAGTACGACACATAGTTAGAAAATGCAAAGACAAACGATTGGAAACCTGCCATATTTACAACAAGGGACCTCGTTTATTTCGATAACTATGTTTTTCATGTAATTATCAGATATGTTCGTGCGAATGATCCAAAAATTCGTCTATGTCATAACCTCGGAGGCTGTAATCAATATCTACATCGGGGACGGGTACACATTACGATCAAGAATTCGAGTACACAAAGCATATCAGTCCCAGATACCGAAAAATCAAATTAAGTGCACATTTGGACACATGCGGTCGCGGAAAATTCACAGTGTGCCAATTGTACAATTATAACACATAATGTCATCAAAGAAAGAACAAGAAAAAACATTTTATTAGAAAGTTTAACCCAGCTTGAACAGTTTGAATATAATTTCACATTGTACTTTATGTGTACAAGTTTATGGTAATTTTACTGCATACATGAATGTACCGCAACAATTCCACGGCGTCATTTATCCATCAGCATTACTATAACGTCATTGCATTGTTAACCTCAACAACACGTTACAATTGTTATTTTGTAAAAATTGTAAACGTCTGAAATATTAATGAAAGCGCTAACGTATTACATCCGTGTTGTCTTTTAATTTTACTTTTGATATATATTATATATATATATTATATATATATAATAGTTACATAATCGGCTCGGTATTCTGAAACCAACATGCATATAACAGAATAAACTCAGCAGCCGTCTGGGAGTATCTTATTTGACAAACAGGATACATACAGCACCAATGCACTATTCCAGTTTTGCCGTTCACTGTACACAGAGGATCCCTCTCTTGTAGACCAGCGCAGTGTTCGCTTTCGTTAAAAGAACACATGGGTCCAACAGTTATTCTGACTGACCCAGCCCTTTTATAATTGTTTAGAATTTGAATAACTATTGAGATCAACCAACCTCCAATCATATATTGTGTTGTTCATTGTGTCAATAACAAGTTTAGAAGAACATAATAAAAGAGTCTCAGGTGCTATGCCATGACCTAATCTATTATACATGCACATGTTTCTCTGATCTATTTAGAGTATTGAAATGACAGAGGTTAAGTGTAGTGCATACCTTTGAATAGTGCACTTTGTAAATTCCGAACTTCATCTATTATCTATGTAGCAAATGATAAGGTGAGTGATGTGCCCATGGGCGTCGTATTTTATGAAAACAAATATATTTGCATTTCATACCTTCTATCAATCCTATCCAGCATGACCTTCCTATTTTGCTGTATGTCTAAAAATGTACTAATATACCGGGTATACCTTAGAATTTCTGGAGTATACCGCGGTACGTTTTTTTTTCACGGTACCCCAGCTCTAATTTTTTTCTAAGATAACTATGTATGGTACTTGTATGTAGAATCTCAATAATGAAGGAAAACTTGACCAAAGGTTATTCCTTTAGACAGTAAATGTCTGGCTTAATCCTCGAATATTTATGAATGCTGACAGAATATACAATAATGGCTTTTTTACCCACCTCAAGAATAGTCAGGGACCTTCCCCAGTCCCTTCTTGTAAATTTTTAAATTTTATATTGATAGAAAAACCCTGTTTTCCTTCCTTGTGGTTGGGTTCTACTAGCGCACCCCATCTTCAATTGTTTACAAAATAGCTTTTTCACCATTTTGTTCACATTTGATCCAAGCGTTCAGCGTAACTATCGATAAAAATTAAGTCTTGGAGTGTATGTATTCCATTATTTGCTTAATTTCAATTGATTTCTTTAAAGTGGGAAAATACAGATACGAAACGAACGTCACGTCGTTCAGTGTCATTTTACACTTGTAGTTTTGTCGCAATAGTTGCATAAAAATACATTACCATATAAGGAGTAAAATTGTTTCCAAACTACACGTGATATTGGTTAACCTTGATCATACCTGAACATTACTGCAATTTGATTACATTGACTGTGGTAAGCTGTTGACTCTTAATAAAATGTAACTATAAACGGCGTGTAACAGAATATTTACGGTTATTGTAATGGTTGTTTATATCTAAAATGATCTTTAATCAAATACATATTTTATGATGTGTTTCAAATTCATAATTCGTATTCGGTATGCTTAAGGCAGGTTAACTACACTCCCTTAATCATTAAAATCTGTCAGGTACAGAGGTAGGAACTTCAACTTTATAAAAAAAAATATTTCGGTTTTTTCTTACATGTATATTTGTATCAATGCGCACCTGATGCATAAAATTGGTACCGTATATGATTAGGCTCGGGTTCTATAGATACCGCGGTACTTACCGATTTTGATTCATTAAAAATATGTAGATTTGTTTTCAGTCAATCATTAATGCTTTGTAATGCCTTATTATATTGTCTTTTCTTTCATATAAATAAATAATCAAATATCAATACACTCATAGTCCGATTTGTGCCCCGAGCCACGCCCACCTTGGTTACCGTAAATATGTCCCACATAAACATCATAAATGGACGACATGTCGCGAAGCCAGCTTCATCATCCGATATACACACCGACAGTTTACGGCGATTCCTGATGATTTCGCTTGTGAGCATATCTTACCGAACGGCACAAACATTATCAGAAAAGTTTTACCAAAAGGTTTGAATTATTTTACCCAGGCTACATCCATGAATTAAGATTTTCACTTTGGATGACCGCTGTGCAGGTTGCAGCACGATGCTGGAGGTCAATGCGAAAAAATCAGTCGCCGCATCAACTTAGAAGGGAAATAAAGAATAGTTTGATAAAGCGAGTCACTGTTCTTGTAAAGTTGGGTATGTTTCACATATCTTTCATGAAAATGATTTGTACTTTTGACATGTAAACATTACGCAACATAAAACTAATAGCATCGATCAGGTCAGCTATAAAATATTTTGACACCTAGATTTTGGAATGGTTTGGCTAAATGCCTAAAATCAGACCCTACACTGGACCAACCTGCTACACAAGTTAGCCGCATTTAGACGATTTGTTCACAGGCACCTGAAGTACAAGGCTGTTGTTACCCTCCCCCTTCTCAGTAAACAGAAAAAAAAGAAAATAAAACGAGAAATTATCTAAATATGGATACCCCCGATCACTATGCAGATCGACTTTTGGAAGTGATCGACGGGAAATCACATATTTCAGATAGTTTCGTTTCATATATATTTTTTTATAATTCTTTAGAAGAGGGGGGGGGTAAGAACAACCACACTTCAGGTGCCTTGGATTTGTTCCGATTTATTTATGAAAAATCAAATGCAAACTCCCTGTGCAAGCTCAGTTGAGAAAATCTATCATATCAGAATAATATTTCATGAGTTGCGATGATAAAAAAAATCACAGCAAAATCAAGTTTTATTAAGCACGTAGCTCTGCACTTGTTTATTGAATTAGATTTATATATTGTGTGGTGGGGAGTGCTATATTTCTTTGCATGCAAAATTCACATTATAAGTCATTCAAAAATATGACCTGTTGCTTAAAAACAAGAGGAAAGGGGGGGTACTCCTACCTGTTTTCTGTCTACATGCTTACATTTGCTTTAACTCCACATGTTGGCAAGTCATTGCTCAAAATCTGGAATTTCGTATATGCACATTGTTGTCCTCCCTCAAAGTAAGAGGTGTGAAGCGCAATCTCGACCTTCTTGTTGACACTACATGTATTTTTCTTAAATTTATACTCTTTGAAACTACCAAGTCGCTTAAAAGGGGTGGTGGGTGTTACTTTCACCCCTTATATATACAAACGTAGTATATATATGCTTAAGACACATATTTACAGACAAGCTGAAATATGTGCAATTATTTCAACATCTGGAATTCTCTTTGCATGCCATTGTTGTATCCTCCTCAATAAGCACTACTGTATAACTGTAAATAATGTTTCATTCTTCTTACAGCTAAATGGCACTGTTCCCATGTAATTGGTCTGATAAAAAGTCTGCAGTTCAAACTCCACAATTTTTTCAAATGTACCGAACAACAAAGTTGTACAGCATCTCCCAGCAGTGGCATGTGCCCAGGGGTCAAAGATCAAACTGTCCCTATAAGTCATGTTGTCTGGTTGCAGCCAACTGAATCCAGAAAAAGGAAACCAGTGACATGCCAGATCGACATAAATCAAGAGTATGTAAAAAGAAACCAAAGATATTCTTGTTATTGATAATATTATTCCTGTGAAGTATCAATTCATGATATGATACAAACATAATTGAACAATCTAAAATTAGTGTTTGCCACATTCTTAATCAGTTAATGTACAAAAATATTCCATTTCTGTTGAATCAAGTTCACAATAGCATGTCAACCTGTAAATATATGAGTTGATTGCACCGAGTTTGTCACTAATACCAATATATTAAAAATAAATGACATTCAAATGTGCAAACTGTGTATTTACATACAAATAAACAATCAATGTACAGAATTTGAACCAAACATATTTTAACATCAGTCTTCCGGAAGTGTCCAAAGAAGACCAAATGCAGCTGAACTTGTTAAAAGGAACTCCTTTGGAATATACAATATCATCAGACCATCCATTTACAAACACACCCCTAGGTGATGTGCAGATAGGCTCCATATTGTCATACCAGGTACATGTTTACAAGTATACAGTTAAAGTGCAGGAGAGGGTTAGGCATTGCACCTGCTGCCTGATCCAATTAATGTATAAAATATATACATGAATAAAATATTGTTCCATGAATAATTTACATACAATGTACACAATATATAGTGAACAATGCTACATTCAGTGAAGTACTCTCTCTGACTGTCAACTTTGACTTCGTACATGTTTAGACCAAAAATATTGTGTTTCAGATAGCTCACAAGTCAAAGTTTGTACAAGTTCATAGAAATAATTTCTTATTAAAATAAATAGATGATATTGAACGGTTTGTGGTTGGATATGGAATTTCATTTCATGAGTGAGACAAGATTTCTTAAATTTTCACGAGTGCAAAGTTCCTGAATACATGTTAAAGACTCTAGAATAAGAACCCAGAGAATAACTTTGAGTTGCATGGATTATCAGAAACGCAACAATATTTATATCAGGTCTTANATAACTTTGAGTTGCATGGATTATCAGAAACACAACAATATTTATATCAGACCTTCGCTTTTGTCGGAGGTCCGTGTTGCCCTACACTCGATTTTGTATGTGTTTTTTGGATTATGATTACGTTTGACACAATGTTAACTTCGCCTTTTTGTATCTTTCACAAACACATCATGGAATAATGTCAACAGACAGCATACTGTCCAAATTTTGTTAATGTTTTTAAATAGTGATGTCGGAATACGCACAGAAAGAATCTTGTACGTTTTGATCTTAACAATTAATCTTTCAATATGTACACGATGCTTTGCAATCTTTTCAGTAAGTATGGTATCTGAAACTGACATTTGAGATGTTGATGAAGCCATAGGTGGAATATTCAGTTGCAAATTAAGTTTACTTATTTCTTCCTTAATAGTAAAACCTTTATCAGCCATAACAGCATCACCATCTTCAATATAACCATTCATTTTGAGTGTTTGAAGAACATCATAAAAACCAGATTGCTCACAGATTTGTTTATCTGAAATACATCCTGTGAACAACTCTGATGCAAATATTACAGAACCATTTGGATCACAACCAATTAATGCCTTTAAAGTAGTACTAGACTTATAATCACTATACAGCTGACTTTGTAAACCTAGTGCACAAGGTGCTTGTGTTCTAAATTCAGTCCCATCAATAATAACTAAACTTGTGGGGTAATCCTGTTTGTATTCATTTGGCATGTTACGAATTATTACATCACGATGTGGCCAAATACTAAGCTGTCCCATTTTGAAGTACATAAGTGAAATCCAAGTATTGAATACAATTCCTGATGATTGTAGTGAAAGTTTGAACCTTACTGCTAAATCTTTAAGACCATAATTGTGCCTAAGTCTACATAAAGTTAAAAAAAGTGCATCTTGAAGTGACAAATTCTTAATATCTTTCCGACCTTTTTCATAATTTACTGAGGATTCAACAGGAACCAAAAATGCAAGTAGACCTGCAAATCTTGTGTATGAAATACCCGTGTAATATTTGAATAAATTTTTTAACTTCTTCTCCCTTCTCATCACTTCATCAACTCCAAATGTTGGCTTCTGATCTTCAGATGCTTGGTGATCTTTAAGTTCTTTTATCTCCTTTTCCAATTTGCAGATGGTGTCTTGATACTGTTTTTCTTTCTCCCTTAACATATGTAGTTCAGTGGTCACTGCCAACATATCAATCCCAGAAACCCCTAAAATAAATCATATATATAAATACATAAAGTCTCTTATATCTGAGTTAAATGTAAAAAAGCTCTAGGCTAAACACTGAAATATTTTGACCGCATTACCAGTCTTCCTTAGTTGTGTTTAATATCATAATCATAGCTATGAGGAAAACTGGTAATGCGACTGAAATATTTCAGTATTTAGCTTAGAGTTTTTTTCTCTCAGAAATATATATATATATGTATTTATTCTTTAAAAATATTAATATTTTTGGAATATTTTTCAGACAAAAAATATCAAAGAAATTGTGCCAGCAGAATTCAGATGGTTGTGGAAATACAGATTATTTCACAGGGCCCCCATTCCCTTGCCACCACAGTTCACTGATTTATATCAAGAATACCAAACTGTGATCCCACTGAAATTGAAATTAACACTCGAGAGCAGAGCGAGTCTGCACAGTGGTAGAATGAACGACAAAAGCGTTTAACTGCGTCTAATTTTGGCAAAGTCTTGCAAAGAAAGTCTACACCGTAATGACAAATTCTTAAGTAGCTTATTTACTCTAAAGAAGATTACAGCTCCCTCTTTGGATTATGGTAAATTTCATGAAAAAGATGCAAAGGCTAAATACCTACAAGAGTACCCATCTAGGCATATTCATACATGTGGGCTTGTTGTAAACAAGGAGTTCGCATTTTTAGGGGCAACTCCAGATGGTAAAGTATGTGACAATGGCCAGTGTGGCCTATTGGAAATTAAGTGTCCTTACTCAGCCAGAAATATGACAATCACAGAAGCATGCAACAACATCAAAGATTTCTTTCTGAGCAAGGACAATGACCTCATTGCATTGAAAAACACTCATGCACATTATGCACAAGTTCAGGGTCAACTGTTAATCACTGGTTGTACATTTTGTGATTTTGTTGTCTTCACACAAAAAGATATGTTTGTACAGAGGATACAGCCTGATTTACCATTTATGACCATGATGCTTGAAAAATTATGCATGTTTTTTAAAATCCATGCAAAACCATTTCTTGTCAATCAAAATGTACATAATGAAATGTCAGCAAAATCTTAAAATGTTTCTTACAGAGCTCCTCTGTCTTTTGCTTGTTTCCATGGTTTGGATCCTCTTTCTCAAACTCTTCAATGCCTTCTACAATCATTGTTCTAAATAAATAAATGAAATTTCAAAGTTTCCACACATATTTTCAGTTTCTTAATTTCCACATGTCATATGCCATTTGGATTAATATGGTATAAATAGCCACTGAATCCCAGTAAACCATACATAATATAGATGGCAGTGCACTAACTTTTATAGGGTTTTTATTAGACCTTTTTGGGTACAAAGATCCTGCATCCTTGCAATTTTGAATTTTACGTTGACAACAGCTAATTTGGAAAGTAGTGGCAAAGTATATGAATGCAACTGTTGGATGTGTTCAAAATCATCGGACCAATGTACCAAATCCAAATTTCACTGCTGTCTTTCAAGGTAAAATAACTGCATATGCAATTCATTGTTTCATGACATCCTCCAAAAGTTACCAAACAAGGAATTGAAAATATTATATTTTTTAATCTAACGTCAGAGGTGATAACTCTGTCAACTCTGGACCATGACCAAATCGAATTGACTAGCGTATTCCTATGGATTATGAAAGTACCCATATGTATCAAATTTGATGTGTGTAACTGTTGCCCGGGAGATAATGAATGGAAAGTCAATGACACATCAAGAACACTCGAGTACGCTACGCCAATAACAGGGTACAAGAATTATGAATCGGCCTACTGGCAGGGATGAGATGCTTCTTAGACTGAGAAGTACAAAAACCAAATGCAGTGCCTCTTAATGCAAACGTAGAGCCTTAGCTATAGCGAGTAGCACATCTAAGTTCTGCAAGCAGCTCTTTCAAAGTATAGTTCATCTGAGAGTACGAGTGTCAAGTCAATGTCACGAGAATAGATTATTTAAACAAATATTTTATTCAACAAATAAAGCAAATTGAGTGAATGAGATCGCGTGCGGCAAGGCTATCTGCTATGTGCCGTATGTCGTACTCCTTATGTCTTCTGTATCTTCAGACTCAATACTCTCCCTAGAGAATAATTGAGTTAAGTCCCTTAGTAAATAAAAAACTCAAACGTTACGGTGAATTTATACTATATCTGGAATTAGTCAGCAACAAATCGATGTTCAAACTTTAATAATCGGGATTGTCGCCAAGTGCCTGCTTTTCCCAGCCGACGATTTTTTCGATAGTCGGCGACTATCGTAACAATCTATCTATTACATTTAAAAATCCTAGTTTCGTAGTTAATAGGTATATTGAGTAACACTTCGTCAATTCTCTTTAAAAGCAATGTTGTGCTGTTGGTCCCTCTGCAACCTCAGCTCCAATACAAATTGGTATACTTAAACTGTTATTATGTGCAAAAACTTTCCTTACCCTACAATAAATTTTTTTGATGGCAGCAGTGTGACTTTCGGGAAGAAACAATAAGAGTGGGCGGTTTACGAGAGGTCTAGCTGGTCATATGAAACATGATCTCGTCAGCTGGTATTTGTGGTCAGATATGAAGCAGTTTGGTCCCTATTGCCTCCTTATGTGAAATCTGTAATGGTTTTTTGAAAATGTTAAGAGTATTAGCCACATCAACAGCCTACTTTTTAAAACATTAATTCAAATTGGAGATGTTCAGCACCAAAATCCCTATGCAAAAAGAGAGTATCTCAGAATAGAGAGAATTCCCAAGTTTTTGCCTGCAACAATATTATTACACGCTATGTGCCCGTAAACCCTTCAGAGGGCACCACTCAGCATAGTTGTCGAATAATTAGTTGCCAATGGCCAGTAAAAAAATTTCTCTCTAATCAACAAGTTGCAAAACAGTAGGTTCAAATGAGTAATTTGAAAATATTAGTAGTGATTCTGAAATCTTTTTTTTAAAAAACTGGGGAGCAACATGGGCCATTGCCTAGGACGTTCATTTACGACGACTCGACCCCCTCTGGCTGCGACCAGTCCGAGAAGATCGCTCTGATCGTATAGTGAATGTTCAGGGATGAAAATTTTCTTTGTGTGATCAGGTCATTAACAGTCTAAGTTTGAGCTTCTGTTCACATTGGGTGGTTTCAAACCTACCAAGAGTAATTAATTTTCTTAGTCAATAATGTGAAATTAACGGAATCCCATGTTGCGGCAGGTGTTGACGATGATAACATGAAAACAACATTCCGAATTCTGCATGCAAGACAATGTCTTCCTGCTCCCCACGTGTATAGCCAACAAAGCGTTTTTACCCGCTTCCTCGTCCAACATTATACATTTTAAATATCCCATTTCACAACATGAAAACATTTACAGCCATACCTTTGAACAAACTGTTTAAGCTTATTTATTCTTCTGCAGCATCAGTGCTCCGTCGATTAGGCATGTAGGCGCCCGCATGCTTTTATCCACGAAGACAATTTCTCTTTCTGAGGTTATCTATTTGGTTTTGGGGAAACAAAATAGTTTAAACTCCGTCCTGTTAATCTGGTCGGGTACTTTCGTCAACATTGCACGTCCCCAAAGCACACCGCAATCCATTTTTGGTATATTCGTGAACTTCCCACAGGTTTGTTTGTGGGACAATAATGGCGGCTAACCCAAGGCGTGTTTATTAATTCATGCGTGACGATCTGTTGGCTACTGAACTTGGAGTTTGATTGACAGGGTCGGAACTATGATCTTAGGGAATAAACTACCTTCTTCATCTTGTGATTGCGAACCGTTAATCGCTGATTTAACGGTTCAAACTCGAGTTTACCGGCGACGGTAAGGGAGCCGGTAAACGGAATGTTGCAACCGTTAAATTCAGCATTAACGGTCGAAATCACAATCTGAGAAGGTTTAGTTATTCCCATTCTACCAAGCAATTTTTGCTTTATGTTTACAATTTGTTTTGCTATTTTGTTATGAAATGTCTATGCTGACGTAATATTTTTGCGTCCACGGCATTATGACGACCACAATCGAAAGCATCCCATCTTGTTATGTTTTGTGGCGTCACGGCATTATGACGTCACAATGAAAGCTTTCCATCTCGTTAACGCTCTTTTAACCGTCTCAATCTCAGTGCAATTCATCCAACTCAAACATACGTGTTACAAAACATTGCATTAGAAATGGTTGTTTACGCCATCAATGCGATAGCCATCGCTGTTTTACATTTGTAAACGAGGTTTCCTATGGAACCGTGGCGGTTATTACAAAATATTCCAGCGGTGTAGGGTCCTAAATGGTGCAACAACCTTGGGAACAAAAATTTATCTCTTTCGTACGTATTCTTAGCTATAAATTGACAGAAAAAATATCAAAATGGCAATCATCTGATACTAAGAAATAAACGAATTCAAAATTAAGAAAAGCAAACCTTAAAATTGCTGGGATTTCAGTGTTTTATAAATTGAAAGACTTCATTCTTCCGAAATTCTTTAAAAACAAATCATGTTCAGTTGAGACAGGCTTTCAGTGCAAATTTTTTCTCATGTACAAATTAAATCCCCCGCTAGAATTGTCACGGTTCACCCGTGATGGTTGTGTAAACTAAACTACCGCTGTATCATATGACCGCGGTATCAATAGGACTGGAGTATATATCATAACACGTGACAAGTGTGTGCTTCGTATTACGCAAATAAAAATGGGTGTTATAAAAAGATCAGGATGGTCCTACAATGTAAATAGAAAATGATAAGTCATCCGTACATTACTACCCACGATTTACACGTTGATCTACTGGCGATAATGAACAGTAAACAACCATATTTTTGTTAAAGTACATCTAAAGAATGTTTCCATTTCACTTTAAGAAAGTGAGGTACCTGTAAAGTGCGAAACGAAATAGAACGAAACGAAACGAAATTACCGAAACGACATCCACCGAACGAAACGAACACTCAACCGAAACGAAACGAACCTTCCAAAACATAAATGAACACCTACGAATACCAAACAAAAATTATATTGAAGCAAAAATAAAAAAAGACCATTGTACAACCAAACTATATTTGATTATAATACCACATAATTGATAATTATGGACGGCCACTAAGACCCTTTGTGGAATGGTGCTACATATCTTACAGCTTCTCATTATGTTGTGAATTTAAGATAAAAATCTGCTTTACCGCTGTGACAACTTGCTACAATTTGATTTATTCCATAAATTTCTCCGGGTTTAGGATTGTAATACATGAAATTCTAAATTTTTCATCGGTTTAATTTTCCACGTTTTAGTAACACTACTAATATTTTAAACTTTCCGCCAATTGAATATCTATCTGTAAACAAAACATATGCACACATATAGATAACATATTTGTCTTCAGGCAAGAAATTACTGAATCGCACTCCCTCTGTTATCGGTGTCATCCTGACGTCCGACCCGTAACAACCCAAATCCCTCCCTTCTGAACTCATTGTCCCCGTTCCCGATTACGATGCTAAGTTAACTTAAAGATTTTACCTGTGCTTGTCACCCCCCCTATAAATGAAAGCGAAACTACAAATTGAAACGTAATAAAACAAATTTATATAAATTTTATTTAAACAGATTTCTCTTGTGTTTTGTAATCTTCTGATCATCTTTGTTTATAATTCTTTTTTTAAAAAAACTTTAATGATACTAAAACTTTAATGAGTACTATCTGTGTCAAAAATTTCAAACTTTTATAACAACGTACTACTTCTTTCGTGTTATTTGCCCGCGTGAGAATCGCGGACTCACAATATATAGATATGTTTCTGTAAAGCGTCACCTGGGAGAGATCTATTCCTAGATGAGGCCTCGACGGGGAGTTTGCTCCATATGAGTGAAATATTCTCGAATGAAAATAATCAACCAATCAATCGCAAAGAGCTCGACAAATGTGAGAATCACGGGTCATTCGGATATGACCTTAAAAACTGAGGTCCCGTTTCGCAGTAGGTGTGGCACGCAAACGAACCCTCAAACCTATAAGCCGTGAGTCTAAAGCAATGGTGTCATCTCAATATGAACCGGTCAGCCCGTGATTGCCCAATTCTTGTTTTTTGTATTCTATTTATTATCTTTGCCTTTACACTCAATATGAGTGAAATATTCTCAAGGGGACGAAAAACAAAAACAAACAAATAATCAATCAATTAATCTACCTTTCATAGTTACTAGAAAAATGACATGGTCAGCAAGGGTCCCGCCGAGGGCTATCAAAAGAAAGTGACATCTGTATTAAAAGTGCTGTGAACCCAGAATTTATACACTTCTGCCTCTTCTTGCAGAGTACAATTATGCAAAGTTTCAAAACTTTTTGAGTTACGCATCACAACGAAAATTGTGACAACAGACCGGACTGACAGACAAACAAGGTGCCGTGGACCCAGAATTTATACACTTCTGCCACTTATTGTAGGGTACAATTGTGCAAAGAGTGTTAGAACTGTACGAAAAAACTTTGAGCTATCGCATCACATCGAAAATGCTGACGGACGGACAGAACCCAGAATTTATACACCTTTTGCCTCTTATTGTAGAGTACAATTGTGCAAAGTCTTAAAACTGTACGATTAAAACTTCTTTTGAGTTTCGCATCACAACTTCGGTTATCACGACCAAAATGTTGACGGACGGGCGGACGGAACCCAGAATTTATACCTTCTGCCTCTTATTGTTGAGTACAATTGTGCAAAGTTTCAAAACTGTACGATAAAAACTTTTTGTGTTATCGCATCACAACTTCAGTTATCGCATCAAGACGAAAATGTTGACGGACAGACTAACGGACGGGCAGACGAAACATAGAGTTTATATACTTCTGCCTCTTATTGTAGAGTACAATTGTGCAAAGTTTCAAAACTTTACGATCAAAACTTTTTGAGTTATCGCGTCACAACTAAAATGTTGACGGACGGACAATGTGATTACTATAGGGCATCCGCATTTCATGTGGGGCCCTAACTAGTAATCAGATACCGGTATTGAATAGTACGTACAATTGTTAAAACGTCAAGGTCAGAAGATCGATTACTATTGTTACCGGTCGACAGGGGATGCTTACTCCTCCTAGGCACCTGATTCCACTTCTGGTGTGTCCAGGGGTCCGTGTTTGCCCAACTCTTGTTTTGAATTCTGTTTGAGACTTACGGGATTAATCAATGTATCAATGAATGTATTTGCAAAATATGAAGTTTCTACTTATTAATAATTGGTTCAGGAAATATTTTCAAAAATCGCCTGGAAAAAACGTTACATTTTCTTGAAAGTAAGTGACTAGTCATATCCCAAGGTTTGGGTCACGAGGTTAGAACAGAAAATAAGTTTTGTCACATGACATATGGACCCGTGGGGATCCGGGTAAGCATCCCCTTGCGTGTCGTAAGAGGCGACTGAAGGGGGTGGTCATTCGAATGAGACCGGAAAAACCGAGGCCCCGTGTCACAGCAGGTGTGGCACGAAAAAGATCCCTCCCTGCTCAATGGCCCTGAGTGCCGAGCATAGGCCTAAATTTTGCAGCCCTTCACCGGCATTGGTGACGTCTCCATATTCTCGGTGGGACGTAAAACAATAAATAATCAACATGACATATGAGAGACCCTTAACTCATTATTTTTCCAATACATGCACTCAGTGAAAAGTTATGACCCGTACAATGTTAGAACCACTATGTGCATTGTGAGTTTGTGACCTTGACTCGTGCCCTTGGCTCAAGTTTATGACGCTTCTGTGGATCATGTGAAATATAATTCCAAACCATACACTCGGTTAAAAATTATGGACTGGACAGTGTTATAGCCATATATGTGCATTGTGACCTTTACCTTAGACCAATGACCTTGTCTCAAGATCAAAACACAACCTATAGTCCAGGCCAAGATTTCCGTGAAATATCATTTAGAAATATCATTTAAATCCATGAACTCCGTGAAAAAATGTTGCCTGGACAATGCTAAAACTACTATGTGACATTGACTGTAGATCATGAAACTTTCTTGGACAATCAACCGGTCGCGGTGGCTCAATGGTAGAGCTCTCGCCTCGTGATCGGGAGGTCGTGCGTTCGAGCCCCATGCTCTGCACCCGGCCGCGTCAAACCTAAGATGTGAAAATAGGTAGTGATTGCTCCCCGGGATTGCTCCTTCGCCAAGAGCTCGGCACTTTAAGAAGTGAGAATCACAGGTCTTTCGGATTGACCTTAAAAACGGAGGTCCCGTGTCGCGAAGTAGGTGTGGCACGCATAAGGACCCTCACTGCTAAAGCCATGAGTGTTAAGCATAGGTCTAAATTTGCAGCCCTTCACCGGCAATGGTGAGATCTCTATATGAGTGAAATATTCTCGACGGACGAAAACAAACAAATAATAAAATCAATCAATGAAATAAAAACATCAAAACATATGATTTTCAACACTTTTACACGACCATTCGGCCACGTAATGAATTAATGACAAGACTTTGTAACATCATAGACAGTTGCTTCTGTAACAAAAATGGAAAAAGGAAATATCCTCATCTAGTGATCAGCCATTCAAACAATTAACGTATCGCCAGCTGTCAATCACGGTATATTTTCAGCCAATGAAAAAATTCCATTTATTCAGTGCGTGTAAGCTATGCCATCTGCTCCGACAAACGAGCAAAGACAAGTCAACTGTGGTGAAGCGGTGCAGTTGGGACATCTCTAACACGGATAACAGGTATCCTGAAAGGCTAGATGGGGGAGTGAAATTCATCCCGTTTCCTTAACCAGCCACAAATCTGGAGAAATGTAGGCGAATGGATCAAGCTCTACGTAACTCAACGTGGGAATATTGAGATATCGGAATAAACCGAAGCATTTCAAGTTGTTATGCCTTGTGTTCAAATATTTTAAAATTATATTTTCTTATGTTCAAACCAGCCTTCCTGCCCCCTTGAACTTTCACCTTTTTAGACGCACACCTGCGTAATTCCCTCCACTGTCGATGATTTTATCGTGGCACGTGGCACGTACGCGTGCAACACTGAAGCTGGGTCATCTTGAAGTACTATGCAGCAAAATATGTTTCAAGGGAATTACCGTCGAATGATAGTGCTACTAATATAAAGTATAAAGTTGAAAATTCAACTTATCACTTGTATCTCTCTCTCTCTCTTTCTCTCTCTCTCTCTCTCTTCTTTCTCTCTCTCTTCTCTCTCTTCTCTTCTCTCTCTCTCTCTTCTCTCTCTCTCTCTCTTCTCTCTCTCTTCTCTCTCATTTTATATTCGTGTACATACAAAGTCCATTAATGAACTAAAAAAAATAAAATGATTTACTTTTTTCTGTGTATATAATATACATGTACTGACGTACAGACTTCATTCACATGGGCATAGGGGGGTGTTTTTGCCCCCCTCCCTCCTTTATTTTTTGTCAAGCAACGGTTTTTCAGCATCATTTCACATAATGTAGAAGTTTGCCCCTTCCCGCAGTCAAAACAGAGCAGTGTTTTATAAGCCTTATTTTAATATGCTTCTTTTTATTTAGACTTCTCCTTCTGCATTATGTCGCATCAGTTGAAGTCCCCCCCTTTCAGAGCAGTGTATTATTAGACTGTCACATTATTTAGAAGCCCCCCTCCCCCTTCTTCAAAACAGAGCAGTGTTTGTGTATTT
>CAJDSM010001440.1:3628-13734 GCA_903981925.1 Ostrea lurida
TTCTGTATGGATATTTTTGTAGTTTGTGGCCCTGAATGCTCCGGTTTTTGTCCACATACGTAGGAGCCCGATGTTTTTAATGACATTAGTTCAGCAATATCCCTATGCCATTAATGAATAATACATTTGTACTATGATTTAGGTTCTTAGAACCGAAATAGAATATATTGTTTTCGGAGAGAGTAATAAATAGTACATAGACTTTCGTAAATTACGACTTCCTTTATCAATTAAATCATTATGTCGGGAAAGTTTGACCAATTGACTCAAAAGAATACGAACATTCTAAAGTGTGATTCCAAAACATACGAGTAGTTTACATCGCTCTTATGAAAACATCTTGTTATATGTGTTTTACATTTTATTGTTTGTTTTATCATAATTTTATTTCCTATTTTTTTTTTTATATTTTATATAGTCTATATTTTTCAAAAATGTTAGTACTACGAGTTAGATATTACATGTAGTAGCGTCACAACACTAAATATTATAATTAATATTTATTTCTTCAATAAGGTGCTACTCGACCATTGACAAATAATGATAGCACCACAACAAATATTTAAATATCTTCGAAAAATAACCCTGCAATTTAATTTGAATTTCAGATGTTTATCGCAGATAGCTCTGTTTCAATACTTCCATTATGTGTTGTAGGGGGTCAGATCCTAGTAATGCCTATACATACGTTATAGGCTTTTGTTTTTAGTTAATTCTTAAGCCAACTAAATTTAGTTTATACATAACTCCGTCGTTTAGAAAAAAATGACTTTTCTCTTACAACCAATGCAATGTTTTGACTTCGTAAATGAAGTGACAAGCAAAGGCATACTATAAAATTACGCACACGTAATTAAAAAAGAAATAATAAGATGGTCAATTACAATGGATGGACTTTACGTGGTATGACCGGTCGATACCTGTTTACGGTGATAAGATACTTTACTTCTCCAAGCACGTGATCTCACCTCTGTATATTCAAGGGTCCATGTTTGCCCACTCCTGACATCCCGAGATTAATCATTGTTCATACCTCGCCTCTCATAGAGCTAAATGTATTTGTTTGAAACATTACTTACCAAGATTTCAAGAATTAACAACGTCTATTTCACAAAATTTAAATCCAAAATACTTTATAAAAAATCATAGAAAGGACAACATAATTATGATTTTTTAACAAAATAGATCATTAAAAAAAAGTTTGAACGGAAATTCTTCTTTCCAACAAATTGCGATACTTAGGGGACCAGTAAATAATAATTCCCAATTTGGTGCAAAATGTGAATGGACAAACCATTTTGAGGAACTTACCACTGATAGGACTCAAACTTTACTTGACTTTCAACAATTGATAGGACAGCAATATTATATTGTAACGAACGTATCAATAAAAAAAGCATCAAAAGTATTTCAAATTTTAATTTCAAATCCTAGAATTGAAATATCTTACCAACGATATTAAATCTGTGCTATGCATGCTTTATTTCAGGCCCAAGATCAATATACTAGATAGAATATGCAAAATAGATACTTCGACGTTTAAAAATTTAAATCTCAAAAGATGTAATTACAAATGACAAATAAGTATTCAGGTGTGGATAGGTCTTCGAAAATCGAGTAATTTGATGATGTATAAATCAATACGAGGAAAATAAAAACAGGGTATACCATGTATGATTTCTAGTCAACTTAACCGACTCCGAACCCAAGTCTACTTGTACCCTAACCGACTCTACCCAAGAATCTGAATCCATTGCTTTTGAGGGCTTAGAAGTCGAGTCGTTACCCTTGGGAGATAGGATTGTCTCGGTTTAGCAATATTTTAAGGTTCTACCATACATATATATAATTTCAAAATTAACTTGAAATTTTGAATTGTTTGTATTAGCGGATATACAATGTTTTACATTACACACTATTAAAGTTTGTTTTGAAAATTATTTCCTCAGCTTAAATAATTTAATTTCGGGAGGGTTTGTTTTGCGATGTATTTGTGGTTCAAATTGGTTACGAGTAGACTTGGGTACGAGTCGGTCAAGTACGAGTAGAACGATAACCCCATGATTGTATTGTTCAAGCCCTTGATACAGACTATTCTGTGTTTTTCGCGATATTAAATTATTAATGACATGTGTGACCGGTCACGGGTATGCTTGTTCCTTACTCCCACCTCTGGTGTGTCCGGGGTCCGTGTTTGCTCACTCTTTTTTTGTACTAATTAGGACGTTACGAGATTGATCACTGTTCGTTTATCCTTGCCTTTACACAAACTTATGGTTGTGAAAACTGTTAACAATTATGGAATATCTGTGTGCATGTTTCATAATTTTTATTTATCTGAAGAACTTAATGCAATATTTCTGCGTGGGGTTTTTGTTGTTTTTTTAATTTATCTTCTTATTGTTCTTTATTGCATGGCAAGATACAAAATTTTTTGAATAAAGTTTTTAAAAAAAATTAGTCTTAGTTTTTTCGAGTAGTTGCAGTAAGCACTTGTACACACACGCACGCACGCACGCAATCCTGTGCTTTAATCTGGACTATTCTTTATCTACTATGCACATGTAGGGGAGGGGGCACCCTCTATTTAAACATTGAATACAATTTTAGAATGATTCTGTGTTTAAATGTTCATGAAGACAAGACGAAGAGTCTAAAATGTTCATTTGAGCACATCAATAAATTCTTAAAAACCCAAAAAACCATAGCTTTCTTCAGTAAGAGTTATTTCCATACAGATTAACGAATTTTTTACAATCCATTGGAGCTGTCACATTTGAGAACATTCACCTCCGTGCTGGGCTATCTCTTAGAAGAATCTACCAGATGTTCAGGCACTGATGTTGGACGTCAGTTAAGTTATTATCCAGCATCAATCTTAGTAACACCACGAAAATATCATTATCAAAGAAAAAATGTGACCTCAACATGCAGAAGGAAATATTTGGATATCATTTTGAACAAGGGTTTTACTGACGGATTTGATATATTCATTACCCTTATCAAACTGTTAAGCTTATCTCAGGTTGTGATGTCTGGCGGTAAGGACGATAACATTGCTTCAGAATTTACCATGCGTTTTGATACGTTTAGACAAGGACGTTTATATTAACTGTTCAATCTTTCGAGAATATTCACACCAAAAGACTTTCTAGGCCAATCACTGATGTTTAATGCAAAAAGTCAATCTGAGATTATTTTAATGGGGATTTTGTCAGATCAATTTGTTAACGATTGATATGTGTGCGAATCAAAGGATTCTAATATTCATTACCAAAATGTATATTATAGAATAAAGTGGTTAACGGCGGTTTTGCTTTTACAATTTTTTGTTAAGTCATTATCAAGATATACATTTGATTTATCAAACATCTGTAAATGTAATAATGAATATTAAAATGGCGAAGTAAAAAGTATCAAAACGTGATCATAGTCCAAAAAACAGGATACAAAAAATCCGAGTGTAGGGCAACAACGACCTTCGGACGAAAGTGAAGGCCAGGATCAGGTGCCATGGAGGAGTAGCATCCCTCTGCTTTGGAAAAACCCGGTTTAAAAACAAAAAAAAAAAAAACCCCCCCGCCCCGTGAGCCTTGTTAGGTCGAAACAAAGTAAACGGTTACCCGTTCGTTCAAATTTTAGTATGAAAAATGACAGTCTAATCAAAGGTATGAAACAAATCAGTAAACATCATTGATTTAGTGATAATTTGTAATCGCATAACAAGGTCATTAAGCGCCGTAGAATTGCGAAAATAATGACTTTTAACGAGATCGTTTATAACCTGACCAACATCAACTTTTTGGTTAGTAGTTATGGCGCCAATAAATACGACACATTCTAGCATAAGCAATGGGACATAGGGGTTTTTTGGGAGAGGGCATAGGTGATTAAAGGGACATGGACACGCTTTAAGCTAATTTTATATTTGCATTTTTTAATATTAAAATCCTTTAAAGGGATAGTATACTCATTTGCGTTGGATTTTTTTTCTCACCCTAAATCATCTTATTTCCTTTCGAATATAATTAAAAAAAGATATAGAATGCCATTTTGCAACTTAGAAATGACTCATACGTGTGTTCCTCAAAAATTACATGGAATGGACCTTATATAAGTAAATGAATTTTTGGTCCAGGAAGCCAAAAATTAATGCGACATAATTTTAAGATTCAAAAACATTTTAAGATGTTAATGTAATTCCTTGGGCTCCCGTCCTCCGATTTTTACAATGTGAATATGTGTGGGAAGGTCAATGAATATGGTACTATGATCATATGTCACATTAAAAAGGAAACAGGCAAAAGGTCAAAACTCAAGTCATTTGTAAAGGTGAAATCAACTTAACAATTCCCACTACGGGCTCAGGCGGGTTGTTACCGGGTCAGCAAGAGGATGTTACTCCTCCATGGCACCTGATCCGTACCTTTCGCTTTTGTCGGAGGTCTGTGTTGCCCTTACGCTCCGATTTTGTATGTTTTTTTGATTTGAATTACGTTTGACACAATGTAACTTCGCCTTTTTGTATTTGGAAAAGTAAATAAAGATAAGATTGAATAAAAATTGTTATTTTACAGAAAATCACCTGTATGAGCCACTTGGACTCATTTTGATTCATTATGAAAATTGACAAAATGAATAAGACTATCCCTTTAACCAAGTATATTTTAATGGTCAGCAAAAATGTGATTTGATTAGTTGTTGAGTTACAAGAGATGCATCGAGGTAAACCAAAACCCACGGCACGGGCTTTCTTTACATAGCAAGATGGCCCATAAAACAGAAAGTTGTGTGCACAAAACTTTGCAAGAGAAAGCATGGTGTGACTGACAATATGCACAGAAGAGAGCATATTGATTAAAAAGTTTTAGAAACAAATTCTGCATTCGTATGAATTATAAAAATTAAAGTCTGCCAAAAAAGGGAGCACAAATTAATGCCAAGAATACCAACAGATCATTGGAAGAATGGTCTCCAAAGACTACATAAATATTATCTATAAGAAAACCCAAGCATCTCTTAATATCTACTTCAGAATACTTGGTGGCAATTCAGAGTGGTTTCTAACAAAAATATGTATCTTTCTTTCCCTACGACCAGAAACTTGTATTTCGGGTGCCGTTTTTGTTCAAAAGAATTATCAATTATCTGAAAAAGCCTAGATTTTAATTTATCGTGAGGAATTGGTTTTATAAGTGTGGAGAAATCATACGTTTTGATGCAGTCAATTTTTAGAAAAATCTCCGTGACTTAAGGTTTTTTCTAAAAGCCTTAGTAAGTTTTTGAGATTCCACATCTGATTGACACCACTTCTAAAATATGTAGTGGAACAGTATCTCTGAAGTGACTCGTTAACAGCTGTTAGTACTTTAGAGTTAGTAAGGATAGAGCTTTGTAAGACACACTGGAACCACCGATTGTATCTTTAATCTAAAACAAACCTGTCACGATGGTTAAGAAATCACACATATTTGTTAATTCTAAGGTGAATTTACTGTTTTAGATAAGATGTAAGTAAACAGTGTGACATTTAAACTTCGGACACGGACAAAGTCCAGACTTTTTTGCTACCCTTTTTTATCAAAGGATTACAGAAAAACGAACTCGGTGTTCTGGTGGGATGTTTTTTGCGTTATCTTTTAGTTCAAAGATGAGGCTTTTAAACTTTATACATAGAGTATAAGCCGACCTTCCAAGGACAAAAAATCCTGTTGTGTAGAAGGAGGTATCCTATCAAAATCCTTTCATTATCCTATGGGAGAAACAAATCCTACTAAGAAAAATTATCCTATGATTTTAATATATAAACATAACTTAGAATTAAATGTCCAAGATGAATATCACAAAAGATAAATTATCCCATTTTTGATACACAACATAGGATTATTACTTATTAATAGTTATATGTGAGGACTGTTTATCTTTAATTCAAATTAATTCTTCTTAATTTGCTTTCATGTTTTGAAATTTATATCAATTACCCCACCTTACATATGTAAACTGTCCAGAACCAAACGATTCCTCTGAAAAGGGAAAAGGAACATACATGTATTGGCACCTGACTGAAAATAAAATAAACAATTATATACAGTTGAAAAATAAGCACACACCATTCTCAGCTTCTTAAAAATTACTAGTGATAGGATAATCATCTTACCAACAAAAAATGATCAATATATCCATTCATGTAAAATACATGGCATTAGTCCATATAATAACTCTTATAGATTTATTTATATATAAATTGTCGAAGTTAGCAATGTCTTAAACGTAACCATAATCCCAAAAACATATACAATGTCGAGTGTAGGGCAACACTGACCTCCGACAAAAGCGAAGGCAGGATCAGGTGCCATGGAGAAGTAAGCATCCTCTCGCTGACCGGTCACACCCGCCGTAGTCCGTAGTCGAAACAAGGTAAACGCGGATTACCCGTCGTCAAATCTAGTACGAAAAATGAGTCTAACAATGGGTATTTATCTTACATAATAATTCAATGGGAATGTATCTTATATAGAGGGCCATTCAAAACATATGCAGAAAATGCCTCTCTTTTTCAAATTATTTGTAGAAATCCAAAGTCAACACATTATCTTATGTTAAACTTGTATTCTATGAATGTATGAATTTTCGTCGCATTTGATTTGATGGAACTGGTATTATCAAAATTTAAAACCAAGAATTGTTTTGTCATCACGGAGCAACGATAACGTTAAACCATAACGTCACGATAACGTATGTCTCAGTTCTCAAAATAGATATCTCTACTACATCTCACTTCGAAGTCTTCAGTGCCTTACCAACTCATAAAAAAACATCTCTATAGTACTTGGCATCTAGTTGGTTGACAATTGTTCGAATAGTACAAGTTAAAAGTTCGTCGGTCTTTCAATTTTTCTTGCCTGTTACTCTGCTTTAATTACAATAGGAACACCATGGACGTTATTGACGTCTTTTCGACGTGATTTGTACTGATAATTCACTCTCTCCTAGGTCGTCAATCATTCTGTACAGAGTTTCTTACCTTTCAAAAAACCTCTGTGTTCATTTAAAAGGAAATGCAGCCTGTCTTTTAACAATTATCTTTCTTTGTCTAGCATATTAAAAGTTTTTATTGGGTATTTTCTTGACGGTAACAAAAATGCTAGCGCTACTTCGCTGCTCCGTAACGTCATGCGACGTCAACTTTTTATGATTTTTTTACGAGCAATATCTCACCTCTGTAAATGATTTCCGTTCAACGAAGCAATATTATTGCATCAAAATTTAACTCGTTGAAATGAGGTAACAATTTCTTTGATTTAAGCATCTATTATTTTTTTCATTTTAGTGCAATTTGTCAGAGTTATGACTTTAAGCATTTATATAGTGTATTGTTTGTATAGTACCAAATTCCGACGTGCTCCTTGGCCGCCATTTTCACGTTTTAAATCTGAAACAACTTTTAGATACATTGGAATAAATAAGTTGGATTTTTTCATTAAAATTAGTTGGATTTATGTTTAAAACATATCTACCCATATTTGGTTACATAATATGACGTTAAAATAAAATAGTTATGACAAAAGTATAGTATTTTTTTAAATGGCCCGTATCATGCAAGTATTCATTATTAATCCTAAAGCAATTTTTCTCCCAAAGGATAATGAGACTTTCGATAAGATAAAAACGCCCCCCCCCCGCTGGTCTCTTACGATTTTTTTCTTTAGGAGCTTATGTCTTATTTGTACATGCCGTAGCGACTCAGCTTTGAACTAGAAGATACTGCAAAAACGCCACCATATACAGTAATTGTTTTCTTATCTTTGTTTAAAAAAGGGTTAGCAAAAAGTTGGACTTTGTCGTGTCCGAAGTTAAATGTCATACTGTTAAAGTAAATTATTTCAATATTCTACACAAACGTAAATAACGTTAATATCAAAGTAAAGAGATCAGCCCTCTGGTAAGGTCGGTAGTATAATGTTCCTCATAAATTTCGGGGAACGGATTAAGATTCTGGTGCATTAATTTCTTTTGTTCAGTTTATTGAGGTATTAGATTCATTGAAATACAAGTGATCAATAGGAAGGTAAACATGAACTATCTCTAACTGAGCAATTGGATCATATATAATGGCACTACAAAGAGATAAAAAAGTAAGTACCGGACACTGAAACATGGTAATCGATATATAAAGAATATATATATGTAGATAAGAAAAATTAATGTGACAATGTCGATAGAACGTTTCAAATACATGTAGTTTTACATTACCTCCTCAGAGTTCTTCCTTCTTCAGTTCTGAGAAATCTGGGAACAATTTTCCACATCGCTATATATATGTGTGTCAGTCTACAGTTACCGTTATTCAACGTCTGAATTTTGAGTACATCAGAAGGGCCTGAAAAGAAAGCCGCACATCTTGTAAGGTATAGTATTACTTTTATAAACTTTCTCTTTTATCGCAATAACAGAAATAATAATGATAAATAAATCATCATCATCATCAATCATCATAATAATAATTCTAATAAATAAAACACAGCTTAATGCTATGAACAGGTCAACTTGTACATTTGTTTGGTATCGTGACACTTGTATGTCATCAAAATTTTATTTTGGGAAAAATAATTTCAATTCATTACTGGAAAATTCAACCATTAATTAAGAAATAAGATATCATTTTAAAATATTTATCGAGATATAAATACGGGTTGGTCACGTGATCAAATTCCATGGAAAATTTGATCACGTACCAACCATATTTGTATCCCGTAAAATATTTTAAAATGATACCTTATTACTTATATTTACATTTTTGATCGATAATCATTGCTGAATTGTGTAAAACATGTTTCAACATTCATATTGTTGACCCACATAACGCTTCGTTCAAAGTGACGAGAACATAAAACAAAGTTCCATGAAATGAAGAGCTGTTTTATTTATTAGGACGCTAAAAAGCAAGTATATAAAGAAAGACATATATTTCTTTAAAAGTACAATGATTGAAAACTCTTCCTCATGTCTAATTTTTGCAAAAAACTGATAATTTGAATTCTGGCGGAAGTTTAGGGGGCGCGCAACGTTATACTAACAGTTGTGATGCGGTGTCATTTTGAAAGTTGCAGACAGTTTGTTAAATGATTTTGAGAGATATTCCGTGGACATTACGGAGTTAGCAGAAGACTGAGGTGGGGAACATGAAGGACAGGGCGGCAGTCGTCAGGTGCAGGCAATCATTCACATACAGGACAGAGGACGCAGATGAATATCCTGAAAGAACTGACTGACATAGCAGACGAAGGTAGATGACGGTCTGGATTTGTAATTGTTGAGAAACATGAGCTCACTGAACGCTTCTGTTGACTCGATAAATTTCTGTTATAGGTTTTTAACCGACACCTCGCTTCGATGTCCCGACATAAAGATGATCTGGCGTGACTGGAAACCGGCATCACTCATGGCTTGGATGCCTGGTGAAGCATTTTATTTGACATGTATTAAATTCCTGGAATTTCATAAATTCGTTTGTCGGATGGAGCTTCAGACGTTCAGTACATCCAATTCCACCCTGGAAATTTTGTTGTTGTGTTTCATGACGAAGCGTTGCGTATTCCAGACCATTTTCATCCTTTTGAAAGTGAAATGAATCCATGTACGCAACTGATGTGAAATTCTAAGCCACGGGAAATGAAATGAATTGAAAGATTGACCACACCATATTGCCGCAGTATAAACAGGGAAGATGGAGCACGTTTGAAATAGGAAGCGATTCTCTGTAGATCTTCTGTATGGATATTTTTGTAGTTTGTGGCCCTGAATGCTCCGGTTTTTTGTCATACATTTTAACATCCCATCCATACATAAGTAGACAGTGTTTATAGAAATATTTTTGTTTTTTATGAAAGTCCAATGATTTTGAGAAAAATAAAATCATAAAAATATTTTGTGGTGTTGATTTTATCTAGGCCTATTAATAACTTCTGTAATACTTAGTAAAGTAGTACCGGTAACCTACTTTTCAACATATATTCATACGCACAGCTGTGACCTCTGTTGACCCCATATAGGTATTTATGCAGTGGAAATACGTATTGCTCGTAACAGTGTTATGTAGGAGAAAC
>CAJDSM010001440.1:13759-27219 GCA_903981925.1 Ostrea lurida
TGTTGCAAATGAAAATATTTGCAATTAGATTCAAATAGGATTTTAATCTCTTAAACAAGAATTGCTTGGCTTTGATATAAGAAAATAGAATCAACACCATTTGTAATGATAAAATTTTCAATAAAAACGTGAATGCTGTCATAGACATGTAGTACTACTTTTGTTACTCCTTACAGATTATACCAATATACTAAATATGAATCAAATATGATATTTATGTTTATTTTTCCTGTAACGTCAACTTATATGTTTGTAGCCTCTATTTCACACCTGCTCATACGCAAAACGTACTCTGAATTAAGTATCGACATTTTGAAAGAGATGAACACCAGATGCAGGTGGTAGTAATAAGCTTACTTTTTATCAGCTGGAAAACTATAATGTTAATTTCCCAGAATGTCCTGAAAAAATCGACATCACTGAGAAACAATTGCTGTCCACACCTAGAAATATATATCGAATCATGGATGGCGTATTGATTATAGTACGCTTCGAAAGATATGATGTCACGATGCATATGCCTCTTGGCCAAGTCATCCCCGAATGCAAACAAACTTAATGAAATCATTATAGAAATGAGTTAGATTTAAAAATAAATTGTTATGGCATTTTTATGTGTGACTTACTTCACTTACTCTACTTCCTCCCAGTGGGACATATTGTGACCACTTCATATTTTCACTTCTTTCTGTCTTTGACCAGCTTCTTTAAGTCTCCCCACGTTTTTCTTATCACATGCCTGATCTTTTTGCCAAGGCTTTTTGGTTTACCTCTCTGTCGGTGATTATGAGGATTCCATACTAAAGTATGACATTTTACATTGATGTTCGTTTCCCTCAAATTTTGTCCAATCCAATTTCATTTTCACATTATCATTGCTTGAATAACAGAATAGTGTTTGGTTTCATGCCATAATTTCTTGCTGATTCTATTCATAAGAAACTGGTTCAAGAATACTTGTAATGTTTTTGGTGGAAGCAGCAGTTTATCGTCACTTTTCTGACCCATAGAGTAAAACTGATTTTACATTAGTGCTGAACATTTCAATTGGAATGCATATTCTGAGAGATCGGTCTTAGAATATCACTTTTCTTGTCTAACTTGTATATCAATCCCTCCTGATGTGATGACACATGCGCGATAAATACATTCATGAATTAATTGACATTTTCGATTTCTACTTGATTCACTACAGTTTTGTTTAGATTTACCTTCACCTTTGGTTTTGGTTGGATTCATACAGAGTTCCTTCGATTTAGCATATTTACATTGTACATCGAGATCAGTTTCCTTCAACCGTTTTAAAATCATTTAGAAATTAGTTGACGCTTCCGAATCAAACAAATGATCAACGATTTCTGTTGTTTTACATTATATTCAAAGTGGAATACTCACGTACGAGGGGTGATCAAAAAGTTCGTGGACTGGCGCGATTAAAAATTTTACTATGTGGGATAGAAATGTAAATTTTTGCAAACTTGTTCCAGTAGCCGTATTACATATTTTTGCGAAATATGACTAAATGTGTTTACTAATAATAAAACTATTGACAATCGAATTATGCATGGTTTGCATACCCGGCGCAATATCAAATTACGTTATGTCAGGTTAATGAAACAAGGCAAAGGAAGATGCAGAAAAAAATCATTTTCATTGAAATTTCAAGGGAAAATAGACAAATGTATAGCATAAATAAATTACACATTCTCTTAAAATCTGACATATTTCTGTAATTTTTAATAGTTTTATGGTTATTTCAGTCGGCGGTGTTTAAAAATTTCAAAGCGGAAAAATGACGCCGGAGAGCAAAGTGTATTTCCGCAACATTATACAGTTTTGTGTAAAATTAGGTAAATCACCGACGGAAACATTCTAGATGTTAAAAGAAGCAGAAATAGGAAAAACAGTGTCAAGATCATTGGTTTTTAAGTAGCACAAGCGATTCAAGGATGGACGAGAGACTAGTAACGATGACCGACGTACGGGATGCCCTAAAATTGTGACGGCAAAATGTAACGTCTCTCTTGTAAAGAGAAAGTTAACGCCGAATGACGTATCACATTGCGTCAGCTTAGTGAAGAGCATAACATTTCTTATGGATCAATTGTTTTAATATCATTCACGGAGAATTGGGTTTCAATCGCAAATGCGCACGCTGGGTACCAAGATTATTATCAGAAACGGGGAAAAACAGGAGGAAGGTTGAATCCAAAATGTTTCTCCAGCGATGGCAAAATTGTAAAACAATCGTAACGTTATTGACATCGTAAACTGAGCAGAAGGCTAGGCAAGGTTACACCACCTTTATTTTCATTATATTTCTCAATGTAAGTCGATGAAATTGTGTAGGCATGCCAAGATTTTGTACATGTATCGTAAAAATAAAAGTAATCAAAATTACTATTATAATAAAAATTTTATAACGCCAGTCCTCGAACTTTTTGATCACTCCTCATACACTCGTAATTTCTTTATCAAAATTCTACATAATGCATGCATAGCTTTTGGTTCATTAATTTTTGGACATTTTCTAGCTGTTCAAAGATCACAATACACCGTTAACATCCACTGGTTATATTTCATACGGTAAATGAATAGGCGGATCAAATGTTTAGAATTCGCAACATGTTAAGAGTCTTCACTTAACTAAAAGATCACACCGTAAAGGATATTAATGGAATATTGCTACACAATTCTGGAGAAGTAAAATCATCCCGTTTGTCCAAACAGGATCTGTTCTAGATATGGGAAAACTCAATGGTATTTTTTTTTTGAGATCACTTGGATATATATCAATGAAAATTATTGTTAGATGAAAAAGCGTCGTCGCTACATACAAATATTGAGTTGGAGGCTATGGTAATTTTTTTCTTTTGAATGAAAAGGTAGACATTACGAATCGTAAAATACTGGGAAACTTGGGTCCCTAGATGTACCAGAGGTGGGATCAGGTGTCTAGTACTGATCATTCCCTGTCGTTAAAAATTCTGATTCATTAGAGTACAAAATAGGTCTGATGATGATGAAGCACCATATTAATGCGCTCACGGGACAACCCAAAAATCTAACGTACCATTATCAACGTGTTGTAAGTAGCTCCAATATAAAGGAGATAAATTTTAACTTTCAGATATTGTAATTTTCATTGCATCCATTGACTTGGCGAGTGGCATGTTTTTATCTCAGAATTCTACTTTCAAATTGAACACTTCAAAACAATTGTGCTTATATTTCATCCAATTACTGAGCATTACCGGTAAATTTGGATAGGATTTATAGAGCACATCATGATATACTCGTACATTTTGGCCTCAACTTAAGGTTTCATACCCTTTGTTAGACTGTCATTTTCATACTAGATTTGACGACGGGTAACCCCGTTTACTTTGTTTCGACTACAGGCTCACGGCGGGTGTGATCGGTCAGCAGAGGATGCTTACTCCTCCATGGCATCTGATCCTGCCTTCGATTTTGTCGAAGGTCCGTGTTGCCCGACACTCGATTTTGTATGTGATTTTGGACTATGATTACGTTTTGATACTTTGTTACTTCGCCATTTTATATTGATACAAACACCACACAACAATGTTGGACTAACACTAGCAATAGGTGTACATTGCCTGCCCAGTGCTAGAACATTTGTTTTGCACTTTACAAAATGTCAAAAATAGGGATTGCACTTTGTTGCTAAACTGAAACCTTAAGGGGTAGGAAAATATTGGATCGATTGAGCTGCCCTAATATAATATTTTCAAGATGCAGGAACGTAAAAACATTCAACCAATTTGGAGTACTGGCGGGGGTGCGACATGATCGTTCATGTAACTTACGAAAAGCACCAGCCAGCTGCACAATATTTTTTTCTCCCTTTTTTTTTTTTTTTTTTTTTTTTTTTGCTGTTGTTGACATGATGCAATTAATATCAAATATATATAGATATAATGAAATTGTATACTAACCTTTTTTAGAAGAACTACGTATATGTAAAAGAAACCAGTTAAACATGGCAGAAGGGAACTGGACCCTTCAGAATTGCACGGGTGAGTTATCCGTACAATGAATACTGGTTATTTTTTTTTTCAATATCGATATCTAAAACAATGAATAATTTTCAGAGTCAGCAATTTTGAAAGAGAAATAATGCTTATTATTAATCATGAAATATCTAATATTTTGTAGATTTATGGAATACTGACTATGATGAAATTATTCTTCTGTCTCAGATCGTGGGCCGCTACATGCGTGGGCTCATTCATTGTGGCTGGAATCATATATTGTTGCCGAGACGATTCGTAGCATCTACCTTGAAAAAAGGAGAACTACATTGTTTGTTGGAAATATATCAATCATTGCATTTCTCTACGACCTTTCGTCGGATGTTTTTTAAGCTTACAGTATTATAAAGAGGGAAGTTCTACATATTTTGTGCTGACGACAATATTTACATTGCACCACCGTCTTCTTCAGTTACATTGCCATGTTGCTTTAGTTGCAAGCAAGTCTGTGAAAATGTCGAACATTGAGTGGTGTGCTTCAATGTTGGCTGTCGTTGCACTGGGACCCATCGCTGCTATTTTTGGACATCTACTGGTGTAAGAAAAGAGTGAAATTGAGTATATTAAAAGAAATAATGTGTGATGTGTATAATGTTCATTTATAATGGTTGTCGATATCATTATAATTATGATTATGTTTGGCATCTATAGGAATTACTGTAGTAGTCGTAAAGTGGCGTTAATGATGATAAGAATAGTATCAGAATACTGATCCAGTATATTAGTAGTACTACAGTTCTTGAAACGTTTCTATTTCTCGCTTGAACGGTGAGAGAATAGTGAAGGTCTACAGAGTGGATGGTACATGCAATTTGGTCAACAGAGCGCGAACGCAATATGCGTGCACGGTGAACGCAATAATGAAACTGCTAATATTCCAATTCGAAATGCTTTCGTAATTTTTTCCCCCCCCCCCCCCCCTCCCCCCCCCCCTCCCCCCCCCCCTCCCCCCTCGCCCCCTCCCGCTCCCCCGCCCCACCGTCGCCCCCCCCCCCCCCCCCCCTCCCCCCCCTTGGATTGCGCTCTTTCATAATCGGGTAATAAAAGATGTTTGTGTAATAACAAAAAGGCGAAGTTAACATTGTGTCAAACGTAATCATAATCCAAAACATATACAAAATCGAGTGTAGGGCAACACGGACCTCCGACAAAAAGCGAAGGCAGGATCAGGTGCCATGGAGGAGAAGCATCCTCTGCTGACCGGTCACACCCGCCGTGAGCCTTAGTCGAAAAAAGAAAACGGGTTACCCGTCTCAAATCTAGTAAAAATGACAGTCTAACAAAGGGTATGAAACAAATCATCAACATATGACTAGTGATAATTTGTAATGCAACAAAGGTCATTATAGCGACCGTAGAATTTGCGAAATGATGACTTTAAAGAGATGTTATAACCCTGCAATCACTTTTGTTGTTAGTAGTTGACTCGCTTTAAAAAGTCGCATAGCATAGCATGTTCTTTGCGTATCGAATCAACTTGGAGATATACACACCATAAGCAGGTGATAGTGGTATATTACTAACATAGGAAAAGGAAAGTTGACGATTGCAAAGTTAAAGTCATCACGCTTATCATATAATGTAGTTGTCAGTCTGCCATCAAGTCAATGTTAAGTAAAATATCCAAATATGAAAGCAGATATGTCAGATCTCTGTGGTGTCCTTTATATCGAGTTCTTCGGGGATATATCAAATGGAAATAATTGTGAAATTATGAATTTGTTAATTGATAAACATCACTAATACCTATAGTAAGTTGAAGGACAACGGGGCAAGTTTTTTGTTTTTATCCCGTAAAGTTTCTGTAACAAAATTCTGCTTCATATTGATATAAAAATAGTCTGCCAATAAGAGGGGGTCACAATTAGTGCCCATAGGAATACCCTACGGATTGTTGGAGGACCTGGTCTCTCGTCAAGACTAGCATAGATATTATCTATAAGAAACCCAAGCTCTGCTCTTAATATCTACTTCAGAGTACTTGTGTGGGCAATCAGAGTGTTTTTCTAACAAAATATGTGTCTTGTTTCCAACTAGAAATTCGTATTTTCGGGTGCCGTTTTTGTTATAAAAAGCAATTATCTTATAATGAAAAAAGCCTAGAATTTTACTTATCGTGAGGAATTAAATCAAACTATAAATAAACACGAATCCAGAATCTGCAAACTGCCTATGATACAGTTCTTAATTTATTTAACATAGTTCTTTTATTTTTTAAAGTACATATACTGTATACTATTCGTATAATTCTCAGGAAATAATCTAAAATATGTAAAAACCAATAACATAGAAATAAATGAAAATTTCACACTTACATTGTGCACAGAAACATGTATGTACATGGAAAAGTGGGGGGGGGGGAACACGTTAACTTTCATAATTGATAATTTTTGAATATTTTGACCTATTTCTGGAAAATTATCTTTGCTATAAGGTTTCAACTAATGATACATGACATTATTTTTTAATTAAAGTTTTAAATTCATTTGTTCAGTTGTTTTTCATGACGTAGAAGAAATAGATAATACTAACTCTAAATCTTTTGAGACCGTAATTACAAGCACATTGCAAGTTGACTCTTTTAACAGTGTAGACTTACTTGATACCAGTGCAGTCGTGTTTCTTTGTGCAAAAATTTCATCACGACTGCTTCGAAGGCATACAAATTTCTAATTACAGTGTATGCATAAGGATTATGTTTTGTATTTCCGATTGCAAACTTGAAAATTTTTGTTTTTATTTTCAAATCATTTATCAAAGTTGCAATTCTTTATCAGAGATAAATTAGAGCTTATTTAGTGATCTTGGCGACAGGTAAAATCAGCACTTGATTAACTCCACACCTGTATATGAACTTTAAAATAAAACTATGAATGATGAAAAATATGTTTCATAAAATTTTTACCAAAAGCTTTGTTTTTTTTAATATTTGTCAGGAATTTTTGGCAGCCAACGTCACATATCTATTCGTTTCGTCACCCCAACCCCTCCTTTAATATCGTAGGCATTTTGAACGTATTTGGTCAACAGAGCGCAAACGCGAACGCAATATGCGTGCACGGTGAACGCAATATGAACTGCTAGTATTCATTAGAATGTTTCGTATCTTTTATCTTGGATTGCGCTCTTTCATAATCGGGTAATAAAAGATGTTTGTGTAATTTAATCAACTGATAAATGAAGACAGAATCTGCAAACTGCCTGTGATACAGTTCTTAATTTATTTAACATAGTTCTTTTTTTTTTAAAGTACATATACTGTATACTGTTCGTATAATTCTCAGAAATAATCTAAATAGATAAAAACCAATAACATAGAAATATTTTTGCTACGTATTTAGTGTTCTTTGTTTTACAGATTAATTGTTTTACATGTTAAGTGCTTTAGGGTAATTTGATTATTATATATAGAATAATAATGATATCACTATTAAGAACAGTACCAGTAGCAGAGGAAGTTGTGGTAGATGTATTTGTTATTATATGGTAGTAGCGTGGTACCATTTTGTTGATAAAAATTATTGTTATTATTATCAGGCTGGTCTACAGTCTGGGGTGTGGACCAGATGAACTTTTACCCATTCAGTTCTCACCCGCCATTCACGGTATGTTGGAGGTGAATTTTGAGGCCATACCACAACTTCTACTGCAGATCTACATCAACGTGAATACGTTTGCCTGCGATGGAAATGACATCAAAACAAGTAAGTAGGAATCAAATGGTCACAAAATATTGATTTTGTTATTTGAACTTGATTCAGTCTGCAATAACATTATGAACTCACGACTCTGAGACTTGAGGGGAGAATGCGATAGATATCTGAAGGATCTATGAAGGATAGAATTTTCTGATGTTGAACAGAATGCAAACAAAGAGGAAATATTCTTGTTAGTTTCTGATTAGTTGCAGAGCATAAAGGAATTTAAAAAGTCTTATATTTGACACGAAAATGTAATCATTACGATGCTCCATACACTCAGTTTGATTCATTTTAATTCTTTTCCAGGGCTTCTCCGATATGTTGCAGTTGGTGGGTCCGCTTTTGACATTATTGTAGCAATGTATGTCTACAAAAATTATGTAGCTGAACGGATATCATCTAGTGGTGACGTTAAATTTAAAGTAAAATTTGTCTCATTTTTGAAGAAATTATCTTTAATTGGGGCAAGATTGGTCATCTTTGCGCTTTTCGTATCAGAATTTCCGGTTTGGTTTTACATGTTTGGCGGATACAGGTTTTTAGTTTGTGTTGTCGTGTCCTTTGTCAAACTTTGCTATAGAATAGAAACACGACCCGAGGAACACATGTCATTCATAAAACGTTCCGTGGTGTCAATCATAGACGCATTTTTGAATTTGTTCATTGTCGTTAAATTTTCAGATTATAAGGGTAGTTATCTGCCATTAAAGTTTGCGTCGTATATATTTATCTACTGTGAGAATATTTTTCTTTTCACCGTTTGGATAATCTTTACAGAATACAATCATACATGGTACTATTGGCCTAGTATTGGAATTATCATAGCTTTCACCGTTTGTAATATGTCATGCGAACTACTGTATTATAAATGCACGCATACAAACAGAGTGAGTAACGAGAAACGCAATGAAATCGACAAAAAAGCCACTGGCCTTTCAATCTATGATATAGAATACTATACAAAGTGAATTGTTCCACTAGTGACTATCATCAGCCTATTTCCACCTCCATGTGACTCATATTAGAAAGAGCTTATCAAATTATCATGAAATTATTTAGTCTTTGAAAACTATGATTTTATCAAATACATGCATGTACATCGTAAAGGAAAAAAGATGCCAATTTCGATGAAAAGCATGATTTTCTATAATTGATTTCAATGGGTAACACAAAAGACGCTGTCGGATTTGAACTAGGGATCGCGGTCAGTACACTGCAAGCTTATCCATTTACATGTGTGACTACGCAGATATACACACAAGTAATTAAGTTAACCATTGTCTTCTGACGAAGTGTTTATCATCTTTCATGTACAAACTGTGCGAACTACTATATTTATTGGTTAACTTGCTTTGGTCATGATGTCTTGAAATACAAAAAAAATCTTCAACGTTCTGCCTTTGGTCATTCACTTTTCTTGTGAGTTTAATTTGATAAAATAGGAAAATCAGGAAATAAAATTAATTTAGTCTCGTATTTACTGATAGCAGACAGAAGAAAATCTTTCATGTCAAAAGGAATAAAAACGAATTTAAAAATGACCCAGTCTTCTCAATATCCCATCGTAACTCCCAAGTGTATTCTTCAGCCATTTCATTTTCGAAAAGTAACATTCTATTCTCTAAGAAATCTTCAAACTGCCCAGGATATTTATATGCATAAGTTATAATGTTCCAATGGTATGGTGATAACCGGGAATAATTTAATTTTACTTGTTACAAGCAATTTGATTGGCTGAAATACGATTGAGCAACATCAATTATTTTGGATAATCTAACTTGCTCTTTGTGACGTCCTAGAATGACGTCACAATGCATTTGACGTTATTGTTTCCACTTTGTTGCTACGGCAAAATTCGTCCGCCTCATTCAAAATCCTTAATTATCTCACAAGTTATTCATCACACAAAGTTAAATAAAATATTTTAAATTAAATTATAAGGAATGAAGCTAATTTTGACCTATGTTATACGATATAATCTAACTTGGTGCAGTTTACGCTTTATAATCCGCGAAGCGGATTATATTTAGCGTAAACTGTACCAAGTTAGATTATATCGTATAACATAGGTCAAAATAAGCTTCATTCCTTAAATAATACGCCTCAGGGTCTCTGGAAGCAAATTCAAATGATTAATCGCAAGAAATTTGCGTGGTATATTTCTGAAAATATTAGTGACTATCAAGACCATTAGAAACAAACATTAAACTAGTGATAATTGTGTTGGGATGCCAACACACAAGTCGCCCCCCCCCCCCCCCCCCCCCAGCTGAACTCTCCTCGTCCAGACTTTCAGTTTGATATGTCACACGATACCCTTTGTTCAATTCTTTTTAAAAAAATTGCACTTAATGACCCTGTAGCATCCCCGGGTGAACGCTAATCATCAAGACCTTCAATTGATATGTCACAAGATTACCTCGAGAAACTTTTTTTCATTTTGCACTTAATGATCACGTAACACCCAGGGGCTGAACTCCACCTGTCCAGTCCTTCAATTTGATATGGCTCATGATACCCTTCGGTCATTTTAAATTTTGAACTTAATGACCCCCACCCCCTGGGTTGAACTCTACTCGTTGAGTCGTTCAATTTGATATATCACACGATACCCTCAGTCATTTTTTTTATTTTGCACTTAATGACCAAGAACACCCCGGGGTGAACTCTGTTGCACTTAATGACCCTGAAACACCCCAGGTTGAAACCTACTCGTGGAGACCTTCAAGTTAATATACAATGTATCACACGATACCCTTAGGTCAATTTTTATTTTACACTTAATGACCCCCAGAACACCCTGGGCTGAACCCATCAATTTCGGCCAATTTTTTAAATTTTGCACTCAATGACACCCCCCCCCCCCCAGGTTGAACTCTACTCGTGAGACTTCACTTTGATATGTCACACGATACCCTTCGGTCAAATGTTCTTTATTATAGCACTTAAATGAACCTAGAACACCCCCGGGGCTGAACTATGCGCACTTAATGACCCCGGGACAACGACGTTGAACTCTACTCGAGTAGACCTTCAATTTGATATACATGTATCACAAGATGGCCTTCGGTCAAGTTTGTATTTTGCACTTAATGACCCCCAGAGCACCCCCGGGGCTGAACCCATCAATTTCAAATGTTGAATGCACCCCTTCGAGTCACCCTCTATCCACTCAGAAAGTTTCATCTTGATTGGTTAAGGCGTTTCTCCGTAATCGTGCGGACAAATTTATCAAACAGTTGGAAGAATTTTAAAACTGAACAAAAACAATAAGTCGCCAAAACTTCGTTTTGGGCGACTTAATGACAGTATATATTCATCCATGCTGATCACACATGATATTTCAAATTAGGCGCCACCTTCTTGCCTGCTGAATAATATGCGTACGAGCAGCACTTGTTACCCGTGACTGATTTGTTTCATACCCTTTGTTAGACTGTCATTTTCGTACTAGATTTGACGACGGATAACCCCGTTCACTTTGTTTCGACTACGGGCTCACGGCGGGTGTGACCGGTCAGCAGAGGATGCTTACTCCTCCATGGCACCTGATCCTGCCTTCGACTTTTGTCGAGTTGCCCTACACTCGATTTTGTATGTTGTTTTTTTTTGGGGCTATGATTACGTTTAATACTTTGTTACTTCGCCACTTTATATACATAATGACACTGAACCATTCCATCTCCAAAGGTTTTACTTTGCCTTCTTTGTGAAGTGTTTGGAGTTTGTTTGTTGTTGTTTTTACTGCCATGGAATGTGGATTATTTTGGAGTGTTATTCTTTATATACATGTACCTTTGTATCTATTACATTCATGGTGCTTCGCAAACATTCCTTTTTTTACATTCATTTTTATCTATTCTACTTAAAGTACATGTTGCTTAAACTTTATGCGCAGAGTGATATGATAAGAGAAAAAATTGTAAGTAATACTACAATTTTCTCTTATCATATCACTCTTGCGCATACGATGTATCGTCATAAATGCATGTATATAACTGGTGTGCATTTTATCACTTCAGCGTATGTAAACATATATTATGTGATTCATGTATTTTGTTTATATCTATTATGCAATAAACGATCATTGTCATTCCATATTAGTATTGCCAAATGATTATCACAGGTCTATCGATAAAAAGAATCAACATGTGTGGAGTTTACCATGCTGATAACTATATTTTACGTAATATATATTCAGATATGTGCAAAGACTGTCTTCTGGATCCACATGTTGGTTATCTGCTTTAAGAGACATGTTGATTTTATTGGATTATGGTGTGTTTGGTGTGAAAACACTCATAAAGAAAATTTGATGTTACTGCAAGTAAAATAATGGTTATAGTAGTGGATTTTTTTAACAATAATTCATCAGTGTCGTACGTATAGATATCTACCATGGGATCTGCAACTTTATTTAACAAAACTGATTCTAGTTCATAATGCGTGGCATATGTTAGCTGGAAATCGAAAGAGGGAGATTTGCTAACATGTCTGAATGGTACATAACGTATAAATTGTGTAGAAAACTATGTACATCATAGTCATTTTGTCTTGTATATGAACAAGTAAGAAAATTATATAATGATTGGTATTATTATGAAAACTCATCAATGTGTAAATTTCACAACTGTATTGAAATACAAATATAAGTGTGATATGTGAAATCAGAGGCCACAACATACAGAGGTTTTTTTCAACCTGTCAAAAACATGATTGTTCTGTATATAAGCTGAGATGCATGCTGTTCCGTGTTTACAAATAGTTATTATAACTTATTGATGTTATATTTGTTTTTTGTAACCTATACATTTTGAAATAAACAATTATACCATACCATACCATAAAATACTGTCTCATTCTATGGTCTACCGAAATCTAGATGAAAACTCATTGTTGTATACCGATTTTATTATGACAGACAATGAATAAGCCGGTGAAATACATTATGTATGGTTTAAAAATAGTTGATGACAAATAAAAAGTTTTCCAATTAAGGTTTTAATGTCTTAAACAGGTTGGGCACACTTCCCCTTCACGGCCTGAACAATTAACCATTAAAGGAGCGATTATCCCTCTTTAGCGAGAATATAACATTACCAAAAATGGTAATTTTGTTGTTCCATATGAACACAGAATGGAATTTCGTGTATTGCAAAAAGGGGAAATCATCTTGTCTATGGCATTAAGTTATCATGTATATAAAGAAGCGCATTGTACTGAATATAGTTCCACACAGCTGCGTCTGAGCAGGGACGTGAAAAGGAGGCTGTCTTGCAAGTAGAATTTTTAAAATAGACTAAACCACTTAACATATTTCATTTCCATTCAGTTTAAAGTGAAAAATGTTGGTTACATTTGTTCAGTTATGCCTTATAGCTCCTTCGTCAGTGCAAGGAAGTAAAGATCACGTGCTAACATAACTTCGGAACGGCCAATTTACTACGGTAGCGGGAAATGTCTTCTTCTAAAGATTGAAATGGCATTGATATGTAATAATTTGCTTTTCCATATGCCAGTTACTTTTCCCTTTTATCAAGGAAACATAAGGAATAGAATGCCATCGGATTTTATAAGGGTATATGTCATGCGTAACTTATGCAATACGAAAAGCTTATGTACGACCTGTTTAATAAAACAGTCATATAGAGGATTCTTGAATGAGTGCTTTTCATGGCATATGGAATTTATGAAATGAGTTACC
>CAJDSM010001441.1:0-13416 GCA_903981925.1 Ostrea lurida
TGTGGAAGGCCCTTGGGGTCATGACTGCCCCCATCCCTTTTCAAAATGGTCTAATATTTTGAAAACTATTGAGATCCCCACCCTCAAACCATATATTTCCTTGTTCTTGGTGTTGAGACAAGTTCATTGACACGTGTGGAGGGTCCCTGTGATCATGCCCTTTTCAGAGTTGTTTAATATCTTGTAAAATATTGAGGTCTCTACCCTCAAACCATACATTTTCTTGTTCCTTGTGCCGAGACAAGTTCAGTGACACATATGTGGATGGCCCCTGGGGATCATGAATGCCTCTCCCCCTTTGATAATGGTATATTATTTTGAAAACTATTGAGACCCTCACCTACAAACTATATATTGCCTTAATTGTTCCTTGTCTTTAGACAACTTTATTGACACGTGGAGTGCCCTCATGTCTGGCCCTGCACTTTTTAAAGTGGTGGAATGTTTTGAAAACTAATGAGATCCCCACCCTCCAACCATATATTTTCTTGTTCATTGTAACAAGACAATAATAAAAGAGCCCCAGGGGCTATGCCTGATCCCAATTCATGTAGCATGCATGTTTATCTGTCAATTTTTTTAATTAATAAATGTTCATGCATTTATGGGTATTGGAAGATGAGAGATAAATTTTAGTTCATACCTTTGAATAGTGGCACATTGCGAATTCCAAACTTCTAATTGCTAGGTGAGCAATGTGGCCCATGGGTCTCTTGTTTGTGATATTGACCATTCATGATGCCTTTGAATTGAAATGTAGCTTGCAAAAACTATTTTAGAACTGGTATAAATTATTTGATGATCTGTTTATTAATTCAGTTAAAGATATCTGTAATCATTTATGATATTGCTTCAATTCTTTTGAAAAGGGGCAACAATTCAATATTAAAAGAGATTCTCAACCGAGTACATGCTGCTCTCTATAAAAGAATTATTGCTAGGATCATTTGAATGAATGATATCATTAATTTAAATAAAGATCATAGCAATTATCAAGGTATTGCACACAATTCAGTTGAAAAGAGCAGTATATATTTTTGTTGGCACACATTATTTTAATTTAATTAATGCAAGCATTAATTGAATTATTGCTTCTTAATTTGAATCGTGTGTATTTTCATGCTGCACCATTGAGGGCCTTTGATGGTAAAATAAAATATGTTCATCAATTTAGCAGACACAGACACTTGACTATCAAATAAATATAATAAGAATCTTTTTTTCTTCCTGTGTACTAACTTATGGACAATAAGTTGGTACACAGGAATAAAAAAAATTTCTTATTATATTTATGTGAAATGTCAAGTGCCTGTTTAGCAGAATAATTTTATGTTAGTACCAATAATTTAATTAATGCATGCAATAATTCAGAATTGAAGATATCGTTATAATTACATGTATTTCAAGAGATCTGCATGCAGTGGTGAGATCTTCAAATAATAAAAAAGATATCTTACAATCATTTTCCGCTACCGGAATAAACACATTTTTAAAACTATAAATAAGACACGGACATTTTGGAGAAAATAAACATTTAATGTGTTCATACGATAATTTAAAACAAATAACAACAATAACTGTATATGAAGAATTTTCAAACCAGCAAAAATGTATGAATTCTGCAACAGATCACAATTTTAGCAATAGGCACAATATCGTACATATATGTATATGAATAAATGTAAAGGCTTTAATTTGAAATAACAAGTGCAGTAATGTTGTACAATGATAAAGCACACCATTTAATATCCCCAATTGCTAAAACTAGCAAAGTTCTGAATATTCATCTTACAACAGAAATATTCCACTGCAAGAAACGCACAATAACACAGACAGACTATATCACGGGAGACGAATACATTGGATATGTAATATAGTAAGGCATACACACATTTACAATGGCTATACAATTATTGTATAGTGTAATGAAATGGCATTGCGTATAATTTCTCAGAACAAGGATTATGAATGAACACAATATGTAAAAGATCAAGACGAAGTGCATGTTTTCCTGTGAATGCAATGGATTCAGGTTGACAGAATATTCTGATCAATTTATCAACAACTGGGCACATTACTTGTTGTTGGCTATAACATATACATCTAGTACAAATACAATATAATAAGTACATCCAATATACTTATAACTATACAGTTGGATAGTCTATCGATATGTGGTACATCAAAATACAGGTGTTGGTACTTATTTCTAATGGTAAAAAATTCACCTAATATATATTTACATCTCCGATGTTTTTGCCTGTTTTTATCTATACAAATCGTACTGATACACATTTCCTCATGAATGTGCAACAGGTTTTAACAATGTGTATGAATACTGATAAAAATTTGTGTTTGCTTAACGTCTATGGTTTGTTTGTGTTTGCTTTGCATCTAATGGTTTAGTTTTTGTGTTTTGCTTTAGTCTATGCGTTTGTTTTTTGTGTTTGGGGCTTTTTATGTCCTATGGTTTGTTTGTGTTTGCTTTACCGTCTATGGTTTGTTTTTTGTGTTTGCTTTTACATCTATGGTTTGTTTTTGTGTTTGCTTTAACGTCTATGGTTTTGTTTTTGTTGTTTGCTTTACGTCTATGGTTTGTTTTTGTGTTTGCTTTACGTCTATGGTTTGTGTTTTGTGTTTGGCTTATACGTCTATGGTTTGTTTTTTTTAAATTATGTGTTTGGCTTAACGTCTAATGGTTTTGTTTTGTGTTTTGCTTTATGTCTATGGTTTGTTTGTGTTTGCTTTACGTCTATGGGTTTGTTTTTGTGTTTGGCTTTACGTCTATGGTTTGTTTTTGTGTTTGTTTTACGTCTATGGTTTTTTGTGTGTTTGCTTTACAATCTATTGGTTTGTTTTTTGTGTTTGGCTTTAGCGTCTATTGGTTTGTTTTTTGTTTGCTTTACGTCTTGGTTTTGTTTTGTGTTTGGCTTTCGTCTATGGTTTGTTTTTGTGTTTGCTTTACGTCTATGGTTTGTTTTTGTGTTTGCTTTACGTCTTGGTTTGTTTTTTGTTTGCTTTACGTCTATGGTTTTGTTTGTGTTGCTTTAAGCTTCTATGGTTTTGTTTTTTGTGTTATGCTTTGCGTCTATGGTTTGTTTTTGTGTTGCTTTATGTCTAATGGTTTGTTTGTGTTTGCTTTACGTTCTATGGTTTGTTTTTGTGTTTGGCTTTACGTTAAATGGTTTGTTTTTGTGTTTGTTTTACGTCTATCGGTTTGTTTGTTGTTGTTTGCTTTACATCTATGGTTTGTTTTGTGTTTGCTTTATCGTTCTATGGTTTGTTTTTGTGTTTGCTTTACGTCTATGGTTTGTTTTTGGCTTTACGTCTATGGTTTGTTTGTGTTATGGCTTACGTCTATGGTTTGTTTGTAGTTTGTTTAGCGTCTATGGTTTGTTTTTGTGTTTGGCTTTACTGTCTAATGGTTTGTTTTGTGTTTGGCTTTATGTCTATGGTTTGTTTGTGTTTTGCTTTAACGTCTATGGTTTGTTTTTGTGTTTGTTTTACGTCTATGGGTTTGTTTGTGTGGCTGCTTTAGCGTCTATGGTTTGTTTTTGTGTTTGCTTTACGTCTAGTGGTTTGTTTTGTGTTGGCTGTTACGTCTTATGGTTTGTTTTTGTGTTTGCTTTACCTCTATGGTTTGTTTTTGTGTTTTGCTTTACGTCTATAGTTTTGTTTGTGTGTTTGCTTTATGTCTATGGTTTGTTTTAACGGATGGAAATTCTGACAGAAATGAAAGTAGAATGCAAATTTTTATAAAAATGCAGGAGGGCATGAGCTGCATGAAATATCATAGGTATCGTGGGTCAGAATTCATTTAATGAAAACTAGTCCTGGCGTCACATGAAAAGTAAGCATGGCGTGGTGTGTTGCAATTCAAACCCTGATAAATTCCTAAATAAACACATCTCCTTTGCTGATGCAAATTAAGATATCGGACACAATGTAATCTGTTGAATGTTCATTCTCGGGACGATGAAAATGATCAGTGAGATGTACATGTTCTCTACAATATCTTGACAATGACAACGAAACTGTCTCTCTCTAGAAATGAAAGGTTTGCAATAATGACCTAGTATTTATTAAAACGTAGCGATGATGTGCACTTATTCAATCAGGTACTTTGTTAAATTTTGGGTGAAGATTTCTACACAGAGTTCAAAAGACATAAAAAATTCCAAAATTCAAATTTTACAAAATTTAAAGATGCACAAAACAAAGGACGAGAAACTGGATCCATTGTAGAATTCTTAAATCAAGACCACATGATGAGTTGTCCACTCGAATCGTGATTGCAGGATTGAAAGGAAGTGTGGTTGAGGTATGTCTGAGGTGCTGACTTCTTTGGAATTCACTGAGCCACCATCTGAAATGGACACATTTAAACTCAAGGATGAGGATTTTATCACAAGACATCTATACATGGCATAAAGATGAAAAAACAACATTTTGTAACCTGGAAACAATATACCTATCAAAATTCTTTACTTTTAATTCTTATTTTAGTCATGATTTTAAATAATACAGTCAAACCTCGTTATCTCAAACTTGATGGGACCAAGAAAGAAGTTCCGAGATATCTGTGGATTTGAGATATCAAGGGTGAAAATACTCAAAATATACGTGGATGGGATCTCCACCTAAGATCGACATAGCTGTGGTATTTGAGATATCGGTGTTCGAGATACTGTATATTTGTTAAAAGAATGATCCAGTTAGCAGCAAGTCATTTACAAAGCCCTTTGATATTCCCAAATTGAAACCAAATGTTACTTATACAATTTATTGGATTACCAACCACAAAATAGATCTAGATCAAACTTGTACGTACAACACAGAGGTTGCCATTTTTGGCCTTCTTGACGGCTGAAGTCTGACCTCGAGTGAACTCGATGTAGCCTTTCTTCCCACCAGAAATTCCATGTGCTATGCTGGAGAGAAAATATAACATCGTTATGAGGTAGTTTTTTTCAATCACGATATGTCAAAAAAAAAAAAATTTTGAGAAACTGATCAGGACAATACAGCTAAGGCCTAATAAAATAATATGTGTTTTCCGACCGACCGACCGACCGACCTACCTACCTCCCTACCTACCTACCTACCTACCTACCTGCCTACCTACCTGGACTTAAAATCCCCTGGTAATAGGAAACACACATATTAATTTATTTGGTCTAACAGAAATCAAATCATGGTATACTTTCCCCATACCTTGCTTCACTAATAACCTGAAATGCCTCTGATTTGTTGCCATGGATGATGATCTTTGTTACCACTTCTATAACCCTATCGGAGTGTAAAATTAGGTCTCCCTGAAAAGTTAAGTTCAAACTATTAATAAAGATTAATTTAAAAATCTAAATTTCATTGTAAGATATTACATACTGTAATATTCTAGCATGCTGCTCCAGAAATATAATATATGCCTTTTTACAGGTAATTCACCCGTGTAACTAATAGTGTTGAACACTAAGTACACACACGTCAATCAATACACAACCAACCAGAATTCTGATGAGTATCATCTTCATATCCAAGTGTATCATAAAAAAATCTAGTATTTTCATTAAGCATTTCCAGGAAGCCAATTTTAAAATATCTCTCAATGATTCACTTTTATGGATGACATTTCTTTCCTTGAAATAAAAAATTTCTGTAATCACAAGATAAAAATAGAAAATTTTAAAAGCATGAATTTGTTTTCTAGAGTTCTACCGGTAATGTAATATTAAAAATCATGAACACACCAATGTACAGATTTATCAATAACTTAATTAACCAAAATAAAGTGACATGAAATATGGAAATAAATTTTTGCTAATAAATAGAAAAAGTGAAAAGCAAAAATAAAAGTTTTGAACCAATATATACGAAAGCTAAGTGTCATGTTCCAGTATGTATACATCACCCTGTGACATGCATTGTGAACTGGTAGTTAATATTAATGACTCATTATATTCCATGCATCTTCATTATATTGTTTAAGAATTCAGAGACGGTAAACTGAAGGATAATTTTTATATCCAGTAAATACTTATAAGAAGTACTACAGTGCCACATTAATTTTCAGACCAATTAAGGCAACTAAGGTCCTAATGGGTAAATACTCGGTCAAAACCATTTTCAAAGCACTCCTCTAATAGGACCAATTGATACCAATTAATTTGAGAATGATTATGAATACCGTATAAGTAGAAATTTTAGCGAGACGCAAATTTAGCGTTTTCTCCATAAAAAGTGGCATTTTATTTTAGCGGTAAATAATTTTAGCAATTTTATAATCTATTACTTCGAAAAGCCCTACCAATTATTTGGAATGAATTGTTAGCGATATCTAATTTTAGTGATCTCAAAGTCCTTGCTAATAATGCCAAAATTAAATCCTCACTAAAATTTCTACGTATACGGTATTGTTGGCTAAATACAAAAGATGTAATTCAACTTTTGGCAAAAGAAAAATCCTCTTTGTTGGCACGGGCAAAAAGAAAGATTACAAAAAGAAAGGACATGACACATATTCATAACTCATATTCACAGAAGCAGCACAAGTATTGGGATACCTTAGAGTCCAAAGCGTCATCTAAATTTCCCTGTGAAAATGATAAAGTGCATTTATCTTTATGTTTTTCCTATCATCAATGGCTAAGCAGTGCTGATTTTAAAAAGAATTTTCAAGTTTCCTTAAAAGTGACCCTGTGGTTCTGGAGAAGAACATGTTATACAAAACTTTGATCCCCTATTGTAGCCCCACCCTACCCCCGGGAGGTATGATCTAATTTTAGGATGATCGATATAAACGTGTGTATTCAATGTAGTAAATATATATTTTTGGATAATAAGGAAGTCCTTTCTATCACCACAGCCCACTTCAATTCCTTCCTCTCTACATATTGATTGGGACACGCTAAAAAGCAAGAATCTCAAAACATGGACAGGTAAGCCAGCTTTCTTTTTTTGCTCCCTCCCCCTATTATGTTTGTCTTTTTTCTTGGATATAATTCTGCATTTTCTATTATGTATAACATTTTTCCACTTTGTAATGAATATTCTACACAAGCTTGTGCAACTGAGTGTTAGTCTAATCAAAGTACCAAATATATATATATATACACTCAAGCATTGGGATACTATCAATTACTTGCATTTCATGAGACATCAGACCATGTATACTCTTATATAGTTGACCAACAATAAGTAACCATTTTTCGGATTTTTGTTGTTTTTTTTTTTAAAAGTAAATTTGGCACTGATCCTTCAAGGAAGGTGACACATAGACCTTTAAGAAATTAGACTATATTTTTCCACCACAACTTTATACTTGTTTTGTTTCTTTGTTATATTATATATATTTTTGTGAACATCAATCTCGATTTTTATTTCTGATAACCTCATGTTGAATACCTGAATAAAAAGCAAACATTTTTTTTTTAAAAAGTTTATCTTTTCCATTTTGTCTTTTCTGCATGGAGATTGGATCTATAATTTTAGCCCATAAAAGTTGGATATTTAAGAGAAATATGAGATCCTCAAAGACCAATCTACCTTTAATCAGAAAGTGCTTAATGTCCAAGCCATCCTTTTGGTAAATTGTGTATGAAATAATTGGATGATCTGCAGATTAATGAAAACTTAAATGATTTGATGGTTATTTACTTGTTTCCTGACTTTGGGTCCTTAGTAATGCTATTGTGGTCATTGATCATAGCCCAATAAGCATACCCTCCTAGTGACCAATGGTTTAGCCAATCAGCTGGACTGGAGGCATTTGAAAAGTTAACCATCATAATTGGAGAGGCACTCCATAGGGTACCCTTGCTTGTACCCCTGTGAGCTCCCCCAATAATATCCAATCAAATTCCCTCGTTAGTCCATCTAAAAAAAAAGCTTACTGGTTGTAAGCCAATCATTTTGGTTCTAGGGGTACTTGTCTATACGCTTGACCATAACAGCATCACTTTTAATCAAGTTGCCAAAATGCAAGGTCCACAATATTCTATCGGATAGAGATTTTGCTGAATTTGGAAATCTTAAATTCTTTTATCTTTTGGTACTGGTATGTGTGTGGATGTGCATTTATTGTTATGTACAATGTAGTTTTAATCACCGTTTGTTGTATCCCTTAATTCACAACATAATTAATCATGGTTATTGCCTAAACTGGTGTTTCTCATTGCCTTCCATAAGGTTCAGCATAGGGTCAGATGTTACAAATTTGAAATCATTTTTTTTTTATATATATTTTAAACTTTTTTTTCTGTTTATAGGAATTTTAAATCATGATAATGTACAAGTATCAATTTCACTGTGTGTGCCCTTTTGAATTAATAAAATGAGAACTTAAAAAATATTTTCATCAATAATGTCAGTGGTAAAGTGATAAATACTCTGCATTAACTTTTATTTCACTCCAGTTGATTTGTTACTGATTTTAAAGACTGTCATTATTACACCTTGAAAATACTGCCAAACGTTGCACAGGAAGAAAAAAATTCCAGCAGTAATATGCCAACATCTGTGTGAACTACGCTGTTCAATTTGTTTAATATATACAAAATTATTCACAAATTTCATGTCAAGAAATCTCACAAATGGGAAATTCTCACACATTTTTACAATATCTGAATATCTAAAAAAAACTTGCTATTCAATCACTACCATGTTTTTCAACTTTTAAAAAAAGTTTTTAATTTTCATCAAATCATTCAAACCCGACTGCATAAAAAAAGGATTCAGTATTGATATAAATATTTAATGTCTGCATCAATACCCTGGAGACAAATTGATAGTCTTATGAAAATGTGCCTATAACAATTAATACACTAATAATTAAATGCGGGTGGACACTCCCAACAGTTCATACCTTGCTGCCATTGTCGTCCATATTGATGGTGATTACACACAATCCGTCACTGAGACTACTGGATAAAACCCCTGCAAAAGATTTAAATCTTATCACAAACTAAATGTGCACATGTATAAATCAAATTGATCAGGCATTTCTCATTTTTCTAGCGTTTGATAAAATATGGGTACAATATACAGCATATAGTATCATCTTTCCCAAATAAAATAAATACTGAGCTTCAATAAATTTCAAAATTATTCCTTGTACATGTATTTTTAAAAGGGCCCCTTGGTGTTTGCAAGCATTATTATAAGTTTTAACTTTAAAATTTTGACCTGACGTAAACATTGGACTACAGCAAAAAAATAAGAGCGCTGTATATGATATTTAAAATTCAAAACAATTGTTTAATTGATTTATGGAAGATAAACAAACTCTTAACATATTATTTTTTAAGACCCCCCCCCCTAAAAAAAATTCTTGTATTTCTTTATTTTTAAAATTGGTTTTCATGAATTTACAGGGATAGAGTGTATTTATGGAGATGAACTGATTTTCATTTCTCAAATGCATTAACGAAATGTATTTGTATCAGTAAGTCAGATCACTGTATAGTTCGCTTGATTTTCCCGTGAAAGGTTCTCGTACTCATTCCCACATTCTGCAGCTGAAGGCACCAACATGCTCAGACAGTTCTTCATACACGACTGGATTTTTCGGTATACTCTGGCAGAGTACTCTAGGTATTTCTGGGATGTTTTCACAGTGTTTTTAGATGTTTCCCTTGCAAAACAAAACAAATTGCTGGGTTGGTCTGCCTCTTGGATATGTTTAGCATACTGTCAGGCAGCAATTTTGTAAATGGTTGATGTGCTGGGTCATCTTGCTCTCTCCTTCTTTTAATTTGTTGTATACATCGGATTCATGCACCATCCAAGGCTGTTAAATTTCCTACTAAGATACGGTCCAACGATTCCTTGTTTGGTCGCCTGGGCCATCATGAAGATCGAATGTGCAAAGTTAGTCCACACACAACTCCTCATTCTGCGGCCTCCACTTGAGTCTGCGCTTTCCTTGCACTTGGCTAGAATTTCCTCTTTTAGAAATGCCAACTGTTTGTGACATGCTGTCTGGTGTTGTCTGAAATGATGGGAAATGATCTGAATGCTTGGTTGTTCTGTGTGTACATGTACAATACAAGTTTTTCAACATTGCTTACAGAACATAACATAATTTGAAAACAGACATGGATGACCCAAGCACATATCCATAGCTGGGATGGGTTAATTGTTTACTCTTTCTGTAAAAAATTGCTTTGATTTGAACATTGATTTTTAGACTTTGATTATAGAAGTAAATATTATGGCTTTATGTTTCAAAGTGGAGAGTATCAATTTCCTCGGAACATCAACTTGTCTTGCATAGGATTATAGTGTATGGTGATAGGTATCCTATTATGTAATATGTGACTTATACCGATTTGGAAAAATGTTAGGAAGGAAACTAATTACAGTAAATTTGAATCCATGCAATAAATGTCTAAGCACTTTCTTCGCAGGATGAAATTCAAAGTTTGAATGTTGAATCTGAGAATAATCAGTTCTAATTTACTTGTATTAATTAATTCTAATGTACATGTATGAATTACTAAATAGATGGAAGAAAAATTTGGCAGAGTCCTTGTTCAAAGAAGAAGGAAAACTACCAGAAAGTGTGAAAGAAGCTATCCGACCCCTGCTAGAAGTAGGACATCTTCCGAGGAGTGGTGAGCTATGTATTGTACAGTGTCAATATTAGTACTGATGATTTGAGTACCATATTTTCATGTTTTTGATTATAGTTCTCCTCAGACCAAGAATTAAAGTTGTCATGCAAGCATTTGGTTTGCTCAAAAACTAAGAGAATATATATTTATATTTAGCTTTCATGAAATCATGACACAGGTATCAATGAAATGATTATTATATTGACAATTAAGTTATTGAGGAATGATTTGTTTTGAAAGGAGGGCTTATTTTAGATATGACTCACTATATCATAAATCAAAGTAAATTTGAGGATTTTTTTTTTTCAGACGACACCCAACAAAATATGCTGTGTTCACCATTTGATTACCAAGATTATAACAACACGATGAAAAATGAGGCATATGCTGTACACAGAACTGAATGAGAAACTGACAGTTATAATCACTATGATATCTATTTGGTCCCCATCCTCTAAGAATAAAAATAGCAATGCCAGTGTTCATTGAAATTTACCAGTCCGAATGATTGACTGGTTAAAATTTCCTCGGACTGGAACATTATTCAAGTGCATTTCATTATTCGGACTGATAAAAATCCTGAAACGTCTAATACCTCAGAAAGAGTTTTCACAACTCTGCAATGCAGTAAACAATTACAATGATGCTACTTCAATTTTATGCAATTTTCATAGGAAGGATTTTAATTATTTTGATAAAAAAAAAATTCCTTTCATCATTTAGTACAGTTTTATCAATTGTGAAGGATATTTTGCCCTGAAAACCAATAAGCACATGCACTTGCATATCTATCAAATTTGCATAGAATTTTTATCACAAAACAAACAAAGGATACATTAATGATGCATCTATTGTAGTACTCTGCTCCAGTGACAAAGTTTGATCGCCATGGTTACAAATCCAGGAAGAGGTGCTGGTACTAACAGACAAACACCTCTACTTATTGGAACGCAGAAGTCGTATTTACTTGAAATAAATTACCTTACAGCAGAATTACAGGTACGGCCATGATCACTACCACGCCATTGATCGTTTTGTTCGGATATATTTTATGTCCTGTATTAAGAATATCATGTGTATCACAGATGATTGTCAGCTTTAGGTGAAAGTGCCAGAGATTGTTGACCTATGTTAGGCTCTCTGAGCCACTTAATAGCAAGCTTTTATTAAAAAGGAGAGCTGCTACTCAAGTCTGTAGCTTTTCAGGGCAAAATAGGGGACTTGGAGACAGGCAAAAAGGACTTTTTAGTTAAAATTATTCAATCAATAGGAAGGGGGAGACCTCTGCAACTTCTATATCCACCACTGTATGTCAGTATGTTTTAAAAGGGGATGGACACGTTTCAAGGTAAAGTGTTTAGATTTTAGATTTTCATTTTTAATGTTTACAATAGCTCACTTAGGGATTCTAAATGATCAGTAAAAATTTGAACGTCATTTGTTGAGTTATAAGTGAGATACAGGCATTTACAATTCTTTGATATGTAAACAAAGCCTCGAATCCATGTTTTTGTTTACCTATATTTGAATATGCTAGTATACGTTCCATTCTAAAGCAGATTTTGTCAAATTACAAGTTCATTCTGAACAACATATTAATAGTTTCTATTGTTTTTCCGTATTTAATTTTGTTTTGAACATGGTATTTTCTGTGAAGCATTCTTTATGTAAATGTAAACAAGCTCGAGCCTTGTTACATGTAAAGAATTAAGTGCTCTATCTCACTTGTAATCAACAAATGACGTTCAAATTTTTGCTGACCATTAGAATACCATAAGTGAGCATTGTAAACTATAGAAATGAAAATCTATAATCTAAACATCTTTAGCTCAAAACGTGTCATGCCCTTTAATAGAAATGTGCATACACTGTTTTGGTCTGGCTGTTTTTTGTGAAATAAAACATGCCTCAACCTTTGGCTAGAGTGTACATTTGAACTGCCATTGGGTTTTAAAAAAGGTATCGTTTATAACAGTGCACTTTAATTGATCGCTAGTCATGAAGATTCACTTAATAGACTTAATTAATTAATGAAGTGGTTTCTAGATAGAATTAGTCCCAAAATAGTATTGTGAGTGATGGCCACAAACTAAAGTAGAACAAATCAATAAAATATGTGTGATAAATTACATAATGATGAACAAAAATTGTCATCAAGGGAAAAATATTTATTGCCTGAGTACAAATGCATTAATTGCATTAATGCATTTGAGGAATGAAAATTACATAATGATATGATAAACAAAAATTGTCATCTAGGAAATAGAGGATCTTGAATGAGTGTTTAGGCATATGAAATTTATGAAATTGAGTTTACCGGATTTAATATTTCCCGAGCTTGCGAGGGAAATATTAAATCCGGTACACGAATTTCATAAATTTCATATGCCATAAGCACGATTTTAAGATTCTATTTATACACAACGATCATTAAAGCCATAATTTTGATTTATTTCTATTTCACAACCCGAATTTTCGCTTTCAATTGTTATTGTTTGACGTCTCAATTCGATTGTGACGTCGTCTGCAACGTCACGGTTTGAAAAGCTGGAATTTCTGTTACATTTATTTCCACTTCATAAAAGACACAAAATGCCCTTGGAATAACCTCCGGTGACAAAACAATGTCTTTACCGTCAAATTTTCAAATTTCGAAGGCTGATGTGCAGTTTTCTATTTGATTGACCCCGTGATTGACCTACTAATTTTGCATTTCTTATGAACCATCAGCTACGAGTTCAATTCGTTTTTTCCGAACCCGTTTATAGAACCCGAAACAGGCTACAGTTGGTGAAAAAAGATC